>CM055119.1:198280008-198292709 GCA_029206835.1 Rana muscosa
TTTTTATCATTTTTTTTCCACTTTATTGCCATCACACAGGAGAAAACAATTCACTGTGTGATACCAATTGGAGGTTCTCTTTATTGACCCTCTCACTTCCAAAAACAGGAGTCCTAGTACTCCTGTCACAGCTGAGATGGGAAGAGCACAGGTCTCTTCTCTCACTGTGAACATAGGCGGCAGGGACAGGAGACAGACGGAGGACAGACTCGGCGGCCGGGGGGGGGGGGGGGGGGGGGGACGGAATCCCGAAGACAGCCAGCCAAGTGTGGTATGTGGGGGGGGGGGGAGAGAGGGGGGAGAAGGGAGGACGGACAGCAGCACACATTTTCTTATAGAAACTCACCGCCGCCGGTATGTTGAAATTGTCTCTCCTCTGCTCGCACACAACCCTGCCTCCTCCTAACCCTGCGCTGTGATAGACAGAACACATCCCAGCATTGATTGGACCCGCATTCTGTCTATCACAGCGTGGGGTTAGGAGGAGGCGGGGCTGCGTGCGAGCAGAGGAGAGACTGTTTCAATGCATCACGCTCTATGATCAATTTGCGTTCCACGCTGGTTACGTGGAACTGGCGGGGATTTAAGAAAATCGCGGTCATCCAGCCTGGAGATCGTGGGGGGGGGGTGAATCGAGATCGCGATTCTCAAACGATTAATCGTGCAGCTCTAAAGCTGGCCAGAACCACCTCTGCAGGGAGTCTGTTCCACATTTTCCCAGCTCTTACTGTGAAGAAACCTTTCCGTATTTGGAGATGAAATCTCTTTTCCTCTAGACCAGGGGTCTCCAAACTTTTTAAACAAAGGGCCGGTTTATTGACCTTCAGACTTAAGGAGGGCCGGATTGTGGCCAGCGGGAGTGAAAATTTTCCTGGCATCAGTGGAAGCAAACATCGCCACATTTGGTATTATAGTGCCCTATCATTGGTATCATAGGATTGTGTTGGTGTCAATGGGAGAAATGGTGCCCCATTTTTGGTGTCGGGTGGCAGAATAGTGTCTTGTATCAGTGGGAGGAATAATGTTCCAAGGGCCAGATAAAGGCAAGCAAAGGGCCACATCCGGCCCCCGGGCCACAGTTTGGAGACCACTGCTCTAGATGTAAAGAGTGTCCTCTGTGTTGACCGTAAAGTGAATAACTCAACGCCAAGTTCACTTATATATTTGTGACGAGGTGACAACACGGAAGAGCTGTTCAGAGACATGGACAGAGTGTTGTCACCCCATAACAGGAAGTACCTGAACATAAACCATCATGGCAGGATCACCAAGCATTATCATGGTGGCATCATATTTTAATAAAAGCTGCAGATTTCTCCTCGGGGAAGCCTGTGTGACGAGGTGACAACACAGAAGAACTTTTCAGTGACCGGAAATGGCCCAAAAAATTAACCACCCTGGAAGGTTTACCAGGTATTATTTCAATGAAAGTTGTAGATCTCTCATCAGAAGCCCGGGTGACAACACAGGAGAGCAGTTGAGAGATGAGGACAGGGCGTTGTCACCCCCCTATAACTGGTTGAGGTCATATGGCTGCTTTTTCTTCTGCAGTTTGGATTTTCCATTACGATGTGCGTTACACAGAACTAAAAACAAACAAAAAAATGGGGGTTTGCCATAAGATTGATCAGATTGCTTTCTCCCGTGTTTTACCTGGTTGGAGCAGATGCTCCCCCCTACATGGAATGACATTGTTCTGTGCACTTATCTTGTTTTCATGGTGAAGGCAGCAGGCCGTTCTGTGAAATGTGTTCTGTAACCACAGTTGCTCGTGGTGCACATGTCCTGTGATTGGGTTGGTGGTGTTGAGGACCGCATAAATGTGTACATACCGTGCCATTGGGATCCTATGAAACTGCGGGAGACGCGTTTTGCACAGTAGGTTCAGCTACTGGGCAGCAATCATGCCATACGGTGACAACACTGAAAAACATACTGGATGTAACCAGTGTGAGGGGGTTAGCTCGGCAGCGGGTGTGTGTGACCCCCGGGATGGGCTCCCCACACAAAACAGGCCCAGCAAACGGAGGTTGTGGTTTTCAAAATCAAAAAGGTGCGGTTTATTTTCTATTTACAGTGACAAAACACAGCAAAGCAAAAGAAACATAAACAAAATAAATCCTGGTCAACTTGACCTCTGACTAAACATACAGGTTTCCTAACTAACAACTGGGATCAGCCTAGTGCTGTCCTAGTCCCTAAGTCCCTGGTTTTAAATGTCCAAGCAAATAGCCACACAGGCTTTGTCTCACCGCACAGGGGTTCACTCTCCCTAGACAGTCCACACAGGTCTGGGTCCAGGCATGAGCTAACATCTAATGAAGCTGGGAGTTCTTATAGAGGCCTAAATGAGCTGACAAGCTTCAGCTGGTCTCATCAACTCCCTGTCTGCACGACGCCCAGCACTCTCCCTAGAGGTATGAGTCATCCATGAGCCTACTAGCCTCAGCTGGGCTTATACAACTCTCCACCTAGTTGTATAAGTCGGCGTAAAGCCTGAATCTGGGCGAAATATATCTACCCCCCTGGATGCAACCAGGTGACTTTACCTTCCTGCTGTCACACCAGTGTGTATAGTGAGGAGTAGTTGGCTATACTGGGCTTGTTGTAAATGTGACCGTCTGACTGCTACCAGCTATACAATGATCTGTGCAAACGAAAGCGGTAATAAACCCGAAACGAAAGCGGTAATAAACCCGAAAGCAAACATTTATCATATTGCAGCTTACCAATTCTCAGATGATTTATTTTTTTAAGAATTTTCTTTTGAAAATCTTATCTCGGAACTTTCATTCGAATTTCGCACCATTAGTGGGCTGCAACAGCCGATTTTCGTGCGCCCATCGAATTTGAGTAATCGGACATTTAAAAAAAAAAAAATTGTTTTTTTTTTTTTTTTAAACTAAGATTTTCGAATCGATGATGCGAGACTCGTGCGAGAAATGTAATCAAAGAAATGCTTGTGCAAGAAAAGAAAATTCCTGGAAAGAAAAAGAAGATTCCCAGCCACAAATTCTTTCCTGAAGCGATAGGAGGTGAAATTTGAAGGCTTGGTCGGTCGAATTTTGAAATCCATGGTGGCAACATCGGATCACAAAATGCACAAAATTTCAGATTTTTCAAACGAAATCTCTTTCGAAGTACGACCCATGTATGGCCAGCTTAAGGCACTGCAGATCCAATGCACATGCATTGCAGCACCCCACCATGCACAGTGGTGCACTATGTTGCCATAAATGGTTTATGTTCGTCCTCCTGGATGTTTTGGTGCATTGCCAGCCCATTCATTTCAATGGGCTACCTCCAGTGTAAAGCTTGTTGGTGCGTTTAGCGCAACAAACCAAGACGGCAAAGGCCCGATTGGGTCCTCCAGAAAAAGCTTTTGCAACTCCACTCCCCTTCCTCCAGCTATCATTGGAGGCCTCAAAGGAAGAGTAACCCGCTGCTACAGGTGTATATGATAACCCAAAAAAGAACCTGATGAGGAATGCCAGCCCCGGCCCGCCTCCGTAGGATACTTGAAGAAAAAGAACGGCTGCACATCCAAAGGTTCCGAATGCCTTTATTGAAATCACAGTGATGACACCAGAAAGCATGATTAAGCACAAGGTGTATGTGTGAAACGCATCTACGTGACTGCTTTCTGGTGTCATTAAGCACAAGGTGTATGTGTGAAACGCGTCTACGTGACGTAAGCACATGTGTGAAACGCGTCTACGTGACTGCTTTCTGGTGTCAGTAAGCACAAGGTGTATGTGAGAAACGCATCTACGTGACTGCTTTCTGGTGTCAGTAAGCACATGTGTGAAACGCGTCTACGTGACTGCTTTCTGGTGTCAGTAAGCACAAGGTGTATGTGAGAAACGCGTCTACGTGACTGCTTTCTGGTGTCAGTAAGCACATGTGTGAAACGCGTCTACGTGACTGCTTTCTGGTGTCAGTAAGCACATGTGTGAAACGCGTCTACGTGACTGCTTTCTGGTGTCATTAAAGTGGTTGTAAACCCACTTATGCAACTTGCACCTACAGGTAAGCCTAGATTAAGGCTTTACCTGTAGGTGCAAGAAATATCTCCTAAACCTACACGGTTTAGGAGATGTTTGCAAAAAAGACATGCACCGATTGTCTACGGCGCATTCACAGTCAGAATCCCATTCACAAATCCGGATTTGCCGGATTTGACTGGCGGTCCCGCACGCATGCGCGAAGTGACGGCTTTGCCACTCCAGGCCAATCCCAGCATGAAGCAATTGGCTGAAGGGAGAGACGAGGACCCAGATCTAAGGTAAGTAATGCATAATGAGCTGATATGCTAGTCATACTAGCTCATTATGGCTTTGTCTTGCAGGTGTTTTGTTTTTTTTTGTTTTTTTTAAACGGGTTTACAACCACTTTAAGCACAAGGTCTATGTGTGAAACACGTCTACGTGACTGATTTCTGGTGTCCTTAATTAAGCACAAGATGTATGTGTGAAACGCGTCTACGTCACTGCTTTTTGGTGTCATCAAGGTGATTTCAATAAGGGCATTTGGAACCTTTTGGATGTGCAGCCGTTTTTTTTTTTACTTTTCTCTAAGTTTTCATTAGAGGCATCATGTCCAGTAAAGAGTGACATTTCTTCAGAGATGCCAATCTTTATTGGGGGGAGGGGGGGGGCCTCCTAAAAACGACTGGCCTTTCATCGGGGATCTGTTGGTCAGGTCTACTCTGGAACTAGATGGAGTAAAGATTTCATTTTTATATTGGATACAAGTGCTAACTGCAGTGATAATGTGTATCGTTTGATACTAGGCTGTGTAATTCATGGCTACTATTGTAGCTTTTTGTATCTTTCTTGCCCCTATTTATTTATTTATTTATTTATTTTTTCCCTCTGTTCCTTTTTATATGATAGTGAACATAAAAATGACTTGATTTGTGCTGGCACTTAAAGACAGCAGGAATTAGAAAAAAGAAAAAAAATGCCAGGTGTTCTTAAGCAAGCATTCCCCCCCCCCCCCCCCCCCCCCCCCAGGCAGACAGCTCATTGTGTGGAGCCAAAACTACAGCAGGACGGCTAAATCTGCGCACCCTTTCATGGCCGCAGCATCATGCAGAGGGCTCGCCGTGGAAGGACTCTCTGTTCCATGCGGTTTCCTGCAGTCCATAGACTGTGGCACACCATCCTTGCCTGCAACTTTGTTGCGTAGTTCACCCCCCCCCCCCCCTCCTCTCATAAATATTTAGCTCTGCGAAAAGTAACAGAGTTGCTCAGTGTTCTTTTTAATTTTGTCATCTGTAAGTAGTTAACCTTTTTTGTGGGTGGGTTTTCCGTGGGAAGGGGCGATGTTTAAAAGATGTTGGGTTGTGCAGATCCGTGGCAGACAAACAAATTTTGTCAGAAGCTTGAAATGATAAATCGCCATACACTAGATAGGCGAGGGGTGGGGGGTGCGTTCTTCTGCCAGGCTCTTGTGAGCATTGTGACTCAAACGTTCTGTCTTGCAAGACAATCGCTGTAATTGTGTTTGTGGATTTGGATGCACTTCTGCCTGGCAAGCTTGCTGTGGAGTTTACAGACTGAGTGTAACTCTTTCATGGCTCCAGCTTGCGTTCTGGTCGGAGGGCTATTCCAAAACATTCCTGCAGTGGGCGCTCCACAGTGTGGAGGGGCATTTATCCTGTGTCTTTGGAGTTTTTTTATAGGCTAAGTGTAACTCTTTAATGGCTGGTGGCCTGGACAGAGCTATTCAGCGCCCACTTCAGGAGTGGCTTGGCACAATGGAGGGGATTTATCCTGTGCTTTTTGGAGCTTACAGGTTGAGTTTATCTCTTTTCATGGCCTAATCGCCTGGATATGCCAAGCCGCCCCTGCAGTGGGTGCTTCATGGCGGAGGCTGTTTATCTTTGTGCTTTTTAGAGTTCACAGGTTGAGTTAAATTCTTGCATGGCTTTTGGACTAGTCTGAGAGCTATTCCAATCCACCCCTGCAGTGGGCGCTCCACTGTAGGGACATTCATCCTGTGTCTTAGAATTTGCAACTCTTTTTATGGCTTGCGGCCTGGTCGGAGAGCTATTCCAAGCCACATCTGAAGGGGGCGCTGCACATTAGAGGTTGTGCTTTTTGGAGTTTTACAGGTTGAGTTTGAGCGCCATGGAAAAAGTTGCACTCAACCTGTAAATTCCAAAATGTAGGATAAAGTGCCTCCGCTGTGCAGCGCCCACTTCAGGAGTGGTTTGGAATAGCTCTGACCACATGTGAGCCATGAAAGGGTTGGAGGGTTATTCCAAGCCACCTCTGCAGTGGGCGTTTCGCTATGGTGGCTATTTATACCGTGCTATGTAGTTTACAAGCTGAGTGTAACCTTTATAGCTCCAGCTCACAGCCTGGTCAGAGGGCTGTTCCAAGCCACACCTGAAGGGGGTGCTGCACAATGGAGGTCTTTTAACCCAGTGATCAACTCTGTCCTCAGGGCCCACTAACAGGCCAGGTTTGCAAGATAACTGAAATATGTCACAGGTGATATCATTTGCTGCTCAGTGATTGCAGTATTCTAGTCTGCATCTCCCCAAGGTAATACATAAAACCTGGCCTGTTAGTGGGCCCTTAAGGACAGGGTTGATGACCACTGTTTTAACCTGTTCTTTGGAGTTTTACAGGTTGAGTTTAACCTTCATGGCTTGCGACCTGGTCAAAGAGCTATTCCTAACGTGCCCTGTGGTGGGCGCTCCACAATGGGCGGGGGGCTATTTATCCTGTGTTTTGAAGTTTACAGGTTGGCTTTTGCGCCTCATGGTTTAGTCAGAGCTATTTCAAGACTCCTCGGCACTGGGTGCTCCATAATTTTTCCTGTGCTTTGGAGTTTCTTTTCTTACAGGTTGAGTTAAAGTCTTGCATGACTTTTGGCCTGGTCAGAGAGCTATTCCAAGCCACCCCTGCAGTGGGCGCTCCACTATGGAGGTAATTTTATACTAATGGTATGGAGTTTACAAACTGAGGTGTAATTCTTTCATAGCTCCTGCTTCACAGCCTGGTCAGAGAGCTATTCCAAGCCCACTCCTGAAGTGGGCGCTGCACATTGTCCTGTGCTTTTGGAGTTTTACAGGTTGAGTTTAACTCTTTCATGGTCCATGGCCTAGTCGGAGACCTATTCCAAGCCACCTCTGCAGTGGGTTCTCCAAGATGGAGACCATTTCACTTGTGCGTTGGAGTTTACAGGTGCAACTCTTTCATGGCTCTAGGTTTTCGTCTGGTCAGAGAGCTATTCCAAGTCACACCTGCAGCGGGCGCTCCACAATGGAGGTCATTTTTTATCCTGTGTTTTGGAGTTTATATGTTGAGTTTAACTTTTTTTTTTTTCATGATTTGTGGCCTAGTCGGTTAGCTATTCCAATCCACTCCTGGAGTGGGCACTCCACTTTTGAAGGTCATTTATCCTGTTTATTGCTGTGTTGAAATACTGGACAGGCTTTTTTTTGATGAAATCTTGAAGGAAAGGGTGCCCAATCAAAAGGAAAAGATGTCCAAAGTTCCTTCAGTTGTTCCTAATTTAATCACCTATAAACCTCCAATGCGATTCAGAGGGCACCAAAACACCTCCTACATCGGGGGTACAAGACAGACAGAAAAATAGCAAAGGCAATATGTTGCCAAGAAAGAGAAATGATAAAAACTTGTATCTGTGCAATAATGAATTTGAAATGTATGGATACCTGTGTGTGTTTGGTGTTTTTTTTATTTTATTTTTTTATTTTTTTATCCATTGTTTGTTTCATGTCGGGGAAGGGGAATGTCTGGACAGCCACACTCCAAAAAAATTGTTGCTTTTATTGTAAAAATAAAATCACAGGATACATGTCATGGCAAACCGGATACAAGCTGACGCGTTTCACACTGAAAATTAGTGCTTAATCATAGCTATGATTAAGCACTAATTTTTAGTGTAAAACGCGTCGGCTTGTATCCTGTTTGCTGTGACATGTATCCTGTGATTTTATTCAATAAAAGCAACAATTTTTTTGGGAGTGTGGCTGTCCAGACATTCCCCTTCATTTTGCATTATCGTATGCATTGCCAGCACCCGTGGCTTCGGATCTGGTGAAGAGGTTCATCATTTGCACTTTCTACCTTGAGCAGTGACGCTCTCCCTCTATTTGTTTCATGTCTGTCTTGTAGCCCTGATGAAGGTGGGATTTTTGTGCCCCTAAAATGCGTGGTTGATATTAACACTAAAACCATGTCCATACATATGACTACAAAATTTATATTCATATATGTATGAGGTGTGATGTGTGTGTTTTTTTTTTTTTTATTATTATTTTTTTTTTTTTAAGCCCTGATGAAGGGGAGGATTTTGGTGCCCCTAAAACACGTTGGCTGATATTAAAAATTAAATTTTTTGTCCATACATATATTCATGTTTATTTTTAATTTTTTTATTGGCATTTTTTATATTTGTGCTTTTTGAAGTCCTGATGAAGGGGGAATTTGGTCCCCCCCCCCCTCCCCCCGAAAGGCGTTGTCGGTCTGTGATCGAAATGTAAAAAAGTAAAAGTCTTTTTGGACTTTTCTTCTTTTTATTTTTTTTTTTTGTTTTCAAGTTGTCCATTCTTCCAGTTGCTTCTGGGCATCCATCAAGGGAGACCTGTTTTGTTTGAGAGTCGCATGACCAGACCCAGCAAGCTTATTTAAAACTTCCTTGCCTTTGAACTGTTTAAAAAAAAAAAAAAACTACTTCTTCTATTTGTGGCTTTCTGGAGGCCATTCTTGATGTCTACGTCCCCTCTGGGGACACTTACCCTCTCTGCCTTGGTGATCATCGTCACGAAGATGGAAAGTGATGGTAATCCCAAAAATGTTCGTATTGTCCCCAGAACTGGGTCAAAGGTGAAATCTTGGGACAAACTTTGGACCTATTCACAGAGATATACAAAATTTAAAAGAAAAACCCAAAAAAGGCAGAATCGATAGACCAAGTGGTCACTCTTCTATGTTTCTATCTTCAGCTTGAGACCCCCGTTCTAGTTGGCAACCAAGCAAAGTAGTTTCTTGGCATTGGAGAGATTTCCTGTTTGGTCTCTAGGATCGGATGTGAAGGTAAATCTCCCAAAAAGGACACAAGCATGCAGCGTCTTCATTTTGCACTATTTTTTTGCTAAACAGAAAAACATTTAAATTTTTTTTTTTTTTTTTTTTTTCCCGGGGCTTTACTGATATATTGGCCTGCCAAAAATAGGTGCTGATAATGGGCGACAAACAAAAAAGGCCCCGAAAAAAATAAATGGTTGAAAATAGTAAAGATGGCACTGGTAATGGGCGAAAATAATAAATTCAAATTTATTTTAAAAAAATCAAGATATTAAAAAAATATGAGGGAGAGAGGGAGAGAAGTGGATCTCCTATTTATTTATTTTCAAATCGGTCCATTTCAGTTTCTTTTTTCGACTTTATTTATCATAGTCATACAAAAGTGAACCAGTTGTGCTAATACACAAAATAAATTGTACGTCGTCTTATCGTGGGAAATAAAGTACAGTAAATAGTCCCAAATGTGCAAACGTTCTAGCTGTGAATGACATTTTAATATGGTCCACCAACCCACACCAAGCTGGATCACCTCCACCAGAAGATGTCGCGTAGGGCGGAGCTACATGCAGACGTCATCGCGTTACAGGACGTGACGCGGAAGTGTGTGTGTGTGTGTGTGTGTGTGTGTTTCTTTTCTTTTTTTTTCCTATAACTGTAAATACATTACTAGTTTTAATAGGTTTTTAATTAGATCCACACAATGTGGAACATTTTGCTATTTTTTTTTTTTTTTTTTTTTCATGCATATATGGTGAAAGAGGATACGTATGGGCTATACCATCTTCAACCTGTGATTTAGATCTGGTGGAAAGCGTGGTTTGTGTGGACCCATACTTCATATGTGGCTTATGACTTCTCTATAATATGAGGGTCATACATTTTGGTAAGCCTCCATTTGTGGCCATCTGGTGGATCCCCGCTGGTGTGGGGGACACTATTTTTATGCTTTTTTTTTTTTTTGGTGGAGCACCTTAATTGTAAATTCATTCACAGCGAGGAATTTTGCACCATTACTTGGGATCGTTTATTTGTAATTTTTGTTTCCATGTTTTCTGCTTTTCGGAGAGTGTTGGACAGGAGTCGAGTAGACCATGGTGGTCGATTTACTAAAACTGAAGTGTGCAAAATCTGGCGCAGCTGTGCACGGTAGCCAATCAGGTTCTAACTTCAGTTTGTTCAGTGAAGCTTTGACAATAAAAACCTGGAAGCTGATTGGTTTCTATGCAGAGCTGCACCAGATTTTGCACCATGCAGTTTTTATTAAATCTCCCCCAATGTGCCGCCTCCTCACCACCTGCTTTTAAACCTTCAATATACTGAGCCACCGCGTCCTGCTGTGATCCACGATTCACTGCCACAGCCCAGGTCCCCCCCCCCCCCCACACTTCCTCAACTGGTGAAGATCTCTTAAGTAAATCTCCGCCCTCCCCACCCCGTCGATTTCAGCAGGCAGTACCGCTTCAAATGGGTCATGTTTGGCAGCAGTACTGCCGATGGCAACACTTGGCCGGCTGCAGCACCTGGGCTAGATGAATTTGATTTCAGGACAACTCCTAAAACAGGATAGTGGGGGGGTTGGGGGTGGGAACTTTAAAGTGTTACTAAACCCAGGCCACTGCAGTCACTATATCTGATCTCCCACAGTACACAGAACATGGAAATGCAATTATTTTAGTAATTCTAAACTGCTAAATACCTTTTCTCATCAGCAGTATATAGCAGTCTTGTGACTTCTATCAGTGTCTGGTTTAAAGCTTGTAGGAGGAGTTTTCATTCTCATCTGACTGTCCTATGAGGCTGCAGGACCCCTGACCCTCTGTCTGGAGAGTGCCGATTTGGCTCTGTGCTGATCACATGCACCCTCCCAAGAAGAAAAAAAAACAAAAAAACACTCTAGCAATACACACCAAACTGAGCATGTGCAGAGTGCCTCCTAGGGCTTTGTTCTATCAGGAGATGGGTTGCGGACAGCGGAAGAAGGGGAGGATCAGAGAAGACAGGATCAAACAGACTTTTTACACAATGCAGAGGATGGACCCCTAAGGTTCCACAATGAGTATAACAAGCATGCTTTACTGCATATACAGACTGATTTTGACACCAATAATAAACTGAATAACACTTTTTTTTTAAAGCGGAGCTCCGCCGGAAAAAAATATATTTAAAAGCCTACAGCTACAGCAGCTGCTGGCTTTTAATATTTGGACACTTACCTGTCCTGGAGTCCAGCGACGTCCGCAGCAGTGAACGAGCGATCGCTCGTCGCTCTGCTGCTCCCTCCGCCATCCTCGCTGAGGGAACCAGGAAGTGAAGTCCTGCGGCTTCATGCCCGGTTCCCTACGGCGCATGCGCGAGTCGCGCTGCGCCGTTCTGATTCGTCCTCCTGTGTTCTGGGAGCCGAGTGTCTCCCAGAACACCAAGGGAAGTCTGGGGGAAGTGACGTCACTCCCGCAGATTTCCGGAGAGAGGACTCCCGGATGTGGGTGAAAATACCTGTCTTAGACCGGTATCTTCACCCCCCTCCCCCCTGAAAGGTTTCAATTGTGACACCGGAGGGGGGGAGGGTTCCGATGAGAGGAACTTGTAATTTAGGGTGGAGCTCCACTTTAAGTCATAAATTCGAATTTTCTGGGCATTCTCTATGAAGATTGTTGTACTTGCTCCTGTATTTAATTCTGCTTATTTTGCCTGAGTTTTGCTCTTGGCTTTGAAAGTCCAGGGGTGTGACTAGAGCATCATCACCCCAGGCCAGGCAGTTACCAGGGTGGCTGCTGTCAGTTCTCAGGTGACATTTGACACTGACAGCCCTGAAAGGCCTTCAGGGTTTTTACTGCTAAGAAAAAAAAAATTGCACTCCGTTCGGCTTTGCAGTGATTTATTTTTTTACTTTCATTGCTGATTTGATTTTGCCATTTTCCAGTATTTGGCTCTAGATATGGAATCGCCTTCCTCCGTAGCTCCTAAGCAGGGCTGTGACAAGGAGTGGGCAAGAGGGGAAGCTGCCCTGGGCACTGTGGTATCATGTGGAGGAGGGAGGGAGGGAGGGAGGGGATATGTGTTGGAAGGGGGAACTTCTGCCAATATCAAGTTTCACCAGCAATAGGATCGTCATTGTGACATGCGACTCATGACTTGCCGTATTTGTTTTTTACATGAAGATATACAGTTTTTTTTTTTTAGTTTTTTTTTTCTTTTTTTTTCTTGCTTTTTTAGATTTTATTCATGTGTTTTTTTTTTGGTATCATTTAACCGAGCGGGCGGCCCTTGTTCTTGGACGTCGTCATATGATGGTGCCCAGTTTAGCCGCGATGGCGTGCCAGCGGGGGTGCTTCGTGTCCCAAAGACACGGCGCAACCCTGATCTCTACAAAGACCAGCGGCTCTATACCCATGTGATCACCTGTGTCCAATCACAGCAGGTCACATGTAAAGGAGATGCAGTTTTTTGGCTCTCCTCGCCTCACACTGGCAGAGTGTGAGGAGAGCCAATCGGCGGCATTTCCTCACAGGGGGGATGTGTACAGGTAATCAGGGCACTGATCATCAGTACCCTGAGTACAGTGCATCCCCCATCAGCACCCCACCCATCAGTGCAGTAGAACAATTACTTATCTACAACATTTTCAGATGAAAC
>CM055119.1:198292809-198352078 GCA_029206835.1 Rana muscosa
GTTTTGCTGAAATGTCCTCCCTCATTTCATCTTCATCATCCTGGTAGATGGCAGCAGATTTTTATTATGGAATGTTTTGGTACATTTTTCCATTCATTCTTCCTTCAGTGATACAAAGTTTGCCAGTACAGTATGCTGAAAAACAGCCCCGCCCACACCATGATGTTTCCACCTCTAAACCTCACATACTTTTCCTTCAGCAATGGAGTGGTGAGTGTGCATACAGGACATGGCGGGTGAGTGCATTACTTATTGTGTACCTGCTAATTCCAGGTCTTTCTGAAGCTTTCCACAAGTGGCTCTTGGACAACTCTTCTGATCATTCTTGTCAATCTTGGGAGGAGCCCCTGGTCGTGTTCGGTATATGGTGAAATGATGTTCTTTCCACTTCCAGATTATGGCCCCAACAGTGCTCACTGGAACATTCAGAAGTTTATAAATCTATCTGTGACCAATGCCATCAGTATGTTTTGCAACAATAAGATTGCAAATGTCTTGAGAAAGTTCTTTGCTTTTACCCATCATGAGATGCTTCTTGTGTCTCACCTTGGTAATGAGACACCTTTTTATAGGCCATCAGTTGAGACTGAACCAGCTGATATTAATTTGCACTGGCAAGGGGCAGGATTGCTTTCTAATTACTGATAGATTTTAGCTGATGTCTTGGCTCTCCATGCTTTTTGCACCTCCCTTTCTTCATGTGTTTAATACTTTTTACCTGTGTCATTCCATTTTATTACACAGAACTTCATTTCTTTTTTAACAAGAAATCCAGAACTTCATTTCTGAATGTATTTGTTTTGATGTCTTTGTATGGATTGCACAGGTTGTTACCGACATGTGGTGAAAATTTCGGTTCAATAGCACCTTTAGAAATATATCTACCTAGAAAAATGGTGACGTGTTCAATACTTATATTACCCGCTGTATATTGGTATGGTTTTTTTTTTGGTTTTTATTTTTTGTGAAGGTCTTGAGAAAGTTCTTTGCTTTTACCCATCATGAGATTTTTTTTGTGTGACACCTTGGTAATGAGACACCTTCTTTTTTTTTTTTTTTTTTTTTTTTTTCTTTTTTCTTTTTTTTTTTTATAGACCATCAGTTGAGACTGAACCAGCTGATATTATTTTTTGCACTGACAAGGGGCAGGATTGCTTTCTAATTACTGATATATTTCAGCCGGTGTCTTGGCTTTCCATGCCTTTTTTTTTTTTGTTTTTGTTTTTTGTTTTTTTTTGCACCTCCCTTTTCTTCATGTGTTCAATACTTCTTCCCTGTGTCATTCCAATTTATTACAAAGAACTTAATTTCTGAACATATTTGTTTTGGTGTCTTTGTATGTATGGATTGCATGGGTTGTTACCGGTATGTGGTGAACATTTCATGTCAATAGCAGCTTTTAGAAATATATTTACCTAGAAAGCTGGTGATACATTCAATACTTGTATTACCTGCTGTATCTATTGCTAAGAAGTTCACTTTAAGTCTGAAAAATGTGATGTTAAGGACAAAACCTTGAGTTTAATTACTTTGTTGCATTCAATCCCAAGGACAGACCCTCCAAAACCCCAGCAAATAAGACCGAGTTGTCAAGTACGAAGAAGTACTTTGCAGCGTGTTTGTGTTTTTTGTAGAATCATTATTGATGCGGTAAAGTGGAAAAGGTGAACGCTGCAATGATAGAAGCTGGAAGTGAAAATTGAAAAATGTGTAGGCTACACAATGATGCTCCCGAGTCTGCGTGCTGAATGGCGCTAAACACTCTGCTGTGATGGCCTTCCGCTGCGTTTGAACTTGATTTGGTTGGGAGGTGAAGGACTCGGGCCGCTCTGCTCGGCGGAACGCATCGCGCTCCCACTCATGCAGCAGAACCGGCTTCCTCAGTCTTTTACGGCAGCGGCTTGATTACAAAAGGAAGAGGTTACATTTGTATCTATGTTGCACAAGGTTGCTAACTTCGGTGACTTAAATGTGTTGTGTGAATAATTACAACATATCCAAACAGCCTCGGGGCATCTGAATCGGCGCAAACATGAATTGTTTTCAGGAAATTCCTCCAATCAAATGCATTAAGCCTAATGCCAGCCAACTTTTTTTTTTTTAAGGGTTGGATAGCGTAAGGAAGAGTTAAAAATTGTCTGGCTTTTATTTCTGTCAGTGACACCCTTGGGGAGATTTTCCCTCAGTTCCTGACCCTGTGACCCCTTGTGCAAGAAGGGGGATGGCTGTTCCTAGAAGATGAAGCCAGGCAGTCTCTTTCCTACTCTTCTAGGAATGAAGGATTTGTTTTGTCTGTGTTCCAGTTGGAGAGATTTAAACTTTGCTTCCTGTCTTGAAAGCAAGTGAGGGGAAATCACCTTTTTAGGCATACAGATAATAAACACCTAACGGAGGCTCTAACTTCCTCTCCTATTCTTTCTAAAAGAAAAATAAAGTTTGTCTGTATTTGGGCTTTAACCACTGATTGTACTACACCAAAAAAAAGGGTGAGTGTAGTATGCCCTGTCTCCACTCTACATCCCATCATTGACAGCCAGGAGTTGTGTAACTACAAAGAACAGGCCATCTGATACAGTGTTTCTAAACATTGTTCACAGGCTAAGGCGATACAAAGTAACATTATTTATAAACATTGTACAGATGGGAGATGGAGAGAGATGCAAAGTAACATTGTCTATAAACATTGTGCATATACAGCAGATAGAGAGATACAAAACCTTGTTTATAAACATTTGATCAGCCAAGAGATGCAAAGTAAGATTGTTTATATAAATTGTACAGGTGGGAGAGAGAGAGATACACAGTAACATTTTTCATAAACATTAGGCCCCTTTCACACGGGACGGATCAGTAATGATCCGCCCCGTGAACCTCTGCTTGCTCAGCGGGGATCGCTCCGTTGATCCCCGCTGAGCCGGCGGATGACAAGGCGGTCCCCGCACACTGTGCAGGGACCCCCCTGTCAGATCTCCGCTCTCCCCTAAGGGGGGATCGGATGAACACGGACCGTCTGTCCATGTTCATCCGATCCGCTTCGCAGACGGATAGAAAAATAGGAATTTCTTTTCTATCCAGAAAAATGGAGCATTGCGGACACGGATGAGATTGGGTGTCAGCGGATGTTCATCCGCTGACACCCGCGATCTCATAAGTATGTCCGTAAACGGATGGGTGAAAAAGCGGACATACGGTCCGCTGGTGTAAAAGGGGCCTTAATCAGACAGGAGATGGAGAGATACAAAGTAACATTGTTTATAAACGTTGTACAGACGGGAGATGGAGATACAAAAAGTAACATTGTTCATTAACAATAATCAGATGGGAGATGGATACAAAGTAACATTTTTACTTTTTGTGTCTTCTCTGTTTTATCTGCAGAACAAAAGGATGGGCTTCCGGCTGTATATGATGTCAGTTAAAGCATCCTGACAAGTTAGAGAGAAAAAGTTATTGTAAAGTCTCGTATTTTCTTTTTTTCCTGTTGAGTGCCCCCACAGCAAGCCGCTTGCTATGGGGGCACCCGAACCGAGTCACAGTACCCTGTGTCCATTCAGACACAGAGCTGCTGCCCAGCCCCGCCCCCTCTCTCGACTGACTGACTTTGACAGCAGCTGGAGCCAATGGTGCCACTGCTGTGTCTTGGCCAATTAGGAGGGAGAGTCTGGGATGACTAAGACACTTGTGGACATCGCTGGACATAGAGAGAGGGCTCAGGTAAGTATTAGGGGTGCTGCTGCACACAGAAGGCTTTTTTTTTTAATGCATAAAATGCATTAAGATAAAAAACATGCTGACTTTTCAACCCCTTTTAAATAAACTTTATTAACTTAATTTTATTTACTCTAAAAACTCCTTTTTTTTTTTTCACACTTTTATTCATTAATTTATTCATGCATTAACTTTTTAGTGTTGCATTAACGCACACAATTGGAACAAAAGCTTTTATTTCATTTGTTAATGACTTTGCAATGCATTGTATTAGAATCATAATGTAAATGTCATTTTTAAACAGGACAAATGAGTAAAATGTATACTTTGTATCTACACAAACACTGTAATATTGGCTGGACTGCACCTCCCTCATCAGGGCTTGAAGAAACAATGAGGGGAATTTACTAAAACATGAACAGACCGAATATGGGGCAGCTATGCATGGGAACCAATCGGCTTCTGTTTTTCATTCTTAACTCCTAATTGGACAAGCTGAAGATAGAAGAGATGATTGGTTCCCATGCACATCCTGTTCCATCATAGGTGGTCGGAGAGGAAGTGGGTACCTGTCAAAACCGAGTACTGGCTTCTCTCCCCCCCAACAAAAAATAGACATTCCAAATATAGTGGGGGGGGGGGAGGAGTAAGAAAAGGGGAACTTCCCCCTTTTTTTGGTTTTAGCTCCACTTTAAATATCATTCTGTGGCTTTTTCAATTTCAGAATCTTTTATGCTCCTCACAATCCGAGGTGATTGTGGAAATACTTTTGTTGTGTAGAAACTGCCAGACCAATATCCGGATTATCCATAGTCCTACTATCCTCATACTATTGGCTGATAACAACAATATAACATTAATATATAATGAGCCTCCAGGATTCCAGCGCCTTTAACCTACTTTCTTAAGTACAGACAGTAATAAAAGCGGTGTCACCAGTTTAACCCTTTCCCACTCTCCTAAGAAGATTGTGTTTTGTGTTTTTGTTCTGTTCCATATTGAAATTTAAAATCACTTCCTTCTCTTCTAGGGGGAAATTGCTCGTTTAGGCTTCATTTACACCTAAGCGTACTGCAGTAACTCCTGCTGCACCGCGTTTTTTATTTCTTTTTAATAGCGTATTTTTGTAGCAGCACCATTCATTTGAACGGGCCTCCCTCTGCTGCAAAAAATGCACCAAAGACACTCGTGTACCAAATTTTTGGCACAGAGCCAGCCTCCTTTTGTGTTGCGAGTTTTGGCGTTTTTTGTTGCCCGACCGTCGTGGCAAAATTGCACTGCGTTTTTTAGGGTGCCTTTTAAGAAATAATGGCATCGCAAACATGTTCCGTCACTCAGTAATGCAGTACAGCATGTTGTAGTATGCTGTGTTGGGGGGGGGGGGGGAATGCTGCCTGTCCATTCTTTTTGCCAGTTTACATCTCATTCATTCACCAGGGCTCATGTTGACACAATTCACCAGAATGACAAAGTGTGAATGGAGGCACTGATGGCATTATTGGCTGCCCCTTTAGGGATATGTGGAGAATGCACTTTTTAGGGAGGGGGGTATTCAGTAAATTTGCAACGGAGCAGTGCTCCTAGTCAGCACAAGATCAGGAAATGGGGAGAAATCTCCACGATGTGGGCACAGCAATACAAAATCGGCAGAGGTATCCCCCCTTCCCCCATTCTCCCAAAACATAAAGGCAAAGGTTTTGGATGTTTCACTTTAACGACAGTCTTACCCCTCAAGCACTTTTCAGCTCACAATATGAAACCAGTACACACAGCCATATACTATGAAAGGGTCAAGTTTTTCTAGTAATTTTGAATCACTGATTTGTAGCTTTTTTTTATTTTTATTTTTTTTCTCTACCAATTGTATATTACAGAGCTGCCGCTGTAGCTGCTTTACAAAGCTGCCACTGTAGCTGCTTTACAGAGCTTATCGAGGCAGCAACATATCGCTGGTGTGTCATTAAGATCCACAGCTGCATTGGATAAGATTCTGTTGCTGGCTCCAAATACTGCACAAAGTCAGTAGTTGAATGATTGAGTTACATACAGCTTGAAATTTCAGTGCCCCAGATGTATCATTGATAGGGTCATGTTTCATAAGCAATTTAGTAGCAGTAATTTGTAGCTGCTACAAACCTCCCCCTCTGGCAATTTTGTAGCTGCTTTACAGAGATTTCCGCTGTGGCTGCTTTAGAGATTTCCGCTGTGGCTGCTTTAGAGATTTCCGCTGTGGCTGCTTTAGAGATTTCCGCTGTGGCTGCTTTAGAGATTTCCGCTGTGGCTGCTTTACAGGGATTTCCGCTGTGGCTGCTTTACAGGGATTTCTGCTGTGGCTGCTTTACAGGGATTTCTGCTGTGGCTGCTTTACAGGGATTTCTGCTGTGGCTGCTTTACAGGGATTTCTGCTGTGGCTGCTTTACAGGGATTTCTGCTGTGGCTGCTTTACAGGGATTTCTGCTGTGGCTGCTTTACAGGGATTTCTGCTGTGGCTGCTTTACAGGGATTTCTGCTGTGGCTGCTTTACAGGGATTTCTGCTGTGGCTGCTTTACAGGGATTTCTGCTGTGGCTGCTTTACAGGGATTTCTGCTGTGGCTGCTTTACAGGGATTTCTGCTGTGGCTGCTTTACAGGGATTTCTGCTGTGGCTGCTTTACAGGGATTTCTGCTGTGGCTGCTTTACAGGGATTTCTGCTGTGGCTGCTTTACAGGGATTTCTGCTGTGGCTGCTTTACAGGGATTTCCGCTGTGGCTGCTTTACAGGGATTTCCGCTGTGGCTGCTTTACAGGGATTTCCGCTGTGGCTGCTTTACAGGGATTTCCGCTGTGGCTGCTTTACAGAGCTTATCTATGCAGCAACTAGCAATCGCTGGTGTGCCATGATGATCCACAGCTGCACAGGATAACATTCTGTTGCTGGCTTCAAATACTGCACAAAGTCAGTCGTTGAATGATTAAGCTACATACAGCTTGGAATTTCAGTGACCCAGATGCATCATTGATTGATTGATCATTAGCATCATTGATGCATCATTGGCAATTTTGTTGCAGTGATTTCTAGCCGCTTCAAACTCCCCCCCCCCCCTTTTTTTTTCTCTCTGGCAATTTTGTAGCTGCTTTACCAGAGAATTGCCGCTGTAGCTGCTTTACCAGAGAATTGCCGCTGTAGCTGCTTTTACAGAGCTTATCTATGCAGCAACAGATCACTGGTGTGCCCAGAGGCGTATCTAGTGAAAATGGCGCCTATGGCAAGCACTGAAACTGCGCCCCTGTCAAAACATTTTAAGTGTACAGGGCCATGTTTTCACTGCATGAAAAGCACATAGATGTGCAGTACATGCACGGGCAGGCAGACCAATTCAAATCAATTGGGATGCAGCAGCTTCATGAGCACAGCCCCTGCTTTCACCTTGATATCTGTTTGAGTGCAGGAAAATGCCCCTGAGCACAGATAGTGTGCATTCAAAGACACGCACCAGCACCCAAATGGATGCCAAATGGATGTCAAATTGGTAACAATAACACTCCCTTACTCCATCCAACAACTCTAGTTCTACTTGAAGTATGAAGGAGACCTGTCCCTGCCCCAGGAAAGGTGCCCTCCATGACAGGTACCTGAGCAGAGTTTGGAGGTTTCAAAGAGCACAGTGTCAGTCTCCAGGTCCTGGATCTTGAAGCAAGTGAAGTCAATCCTGAACACATTCTCCTTAGGTCTGCACCGATAATCTGATGACAGAAGACAAGTGACGTTAATGACGCACAGGGGTTGATTTACTAAAGGAAAATCCACATTGCACTTGGAAGTGCACATGGAAGTGCAGTCGCTATAGATCGCTGTAAATCTGAGGGGAAGCTCTGAAATTAGGGGAAGCTCTGCTGATTTTATCATCCAATCATGTGCAAGCTAAAATGCTGTTTATTTTCCTTGCATGTCCCCTTCAGATCTACAGCATCTGCACTTCCATGTGCACTTTTAAGTGCAAAGTGGATTTTCCTCTAATAAATCAACCCCACAGCGTCTAGCACAGGCCGGTAACAGGTCTCCTGACAGTAAGACCCCTTTCACACTGGGGCATTTTTTAAGGTGCTTTTGGGCTAAAAATAGCACCTGTAAAGCGCCTGAAATATGGCTCCCCTGCAGTGTCAGTGTGAAAACCCGAGGGTTTTCACACTGAGGCGATGCGCTGGCAGGACGTTAAAAAATGTCCTGCAAGCAGCATCTTCGGAGCGGTGTGTACACCTCTT
Source organism: Rana muscosa (assembly GCA_029206835.1). Classification (NCBI taxonomy): domain Eukaryota; kingdom Metazoa; phylum Chordata; class Amphibia; order Anura; family Ranidae; genus Rana; species Rana muscosa. The sequence goes on from CM055119.1 coordinate 198,300,760, forward strand.
CCACCGCTCTTGCCCACTGAAATGAATGGGCAGCGCGGCCAACCTGCTGGCAAAGCGCCGCTGCAGCGGTGCTTTGCGGGTGGTTTTTACCCTTTTTCGGCCGCTAGCGGGGGTTAAAATCACCCCACCAGCGGCGTAATACCTCTGGAAAAATGACGGCCCGTGCCCCAGTGTGAAAGCAGCGTAACTCACTCTCTGTGACCCGGCTCAGGCCTAGGACATGCTTCCGGTCTCAGCTCCTTCAGGCCTAACAACTCCTGTTTGGTGACCTCAGCCACTCCCCGGAGCTCCCCATCACCATCCTCCCTCTAATGCATGCGCCTTTATCCCAGTCAAAATGAACGGCCATCTGCAGGGTAGCAACAAGACAGTGACAAAACAGAAATGCATTCATTCAGACTGGGAGGTAGAATGTGAGCTCTGATCCTATCTGCATACATGACTCTCTATCCCTCTCTGTCCTCCTCACTTCAGGACCTCCAGGATCCTGCTAAGCTTCTTCCACCTGTAGGAAGCTGAGTTCCAGCTGGTCTATGCCCATGGCTCAGTCATATCTGTGGGGGGATCTTTCTATGTAAACACTTTGATGCTCACCAATGCACAGAGCAGCCTCAGCCATGGAGTGGGAGCAATAAGCAGGCCCATCTACAGGGATCCCGGGGATGCCAAGCTCCATATAAGCTGTGCAGTGTTATTGTGATTTGTCCTGTCCTGCTGCTCTGTGTGCTGGGATGCCAGACCCCGGATTTATTACCTCCCCTCCTCCGATCTCAGCCTCCCTGCACACACAGCGCCTTCTATAACTTTTCTCCAGCAGCCCAGGACACTCTGCAGACTGACAGTCTCCACAGCCAATCTGTGTGGAGCTCGGCACATGCAGCCACGCCCCCCTCTGGCTGTTACTTGTCAGAAGCACAGCACTCGCATCTCAGCACCTGAGGACGGGGGCAGGGCAGAGAATCACTCCGCCAATGAGCCGGGACTATTTGAGTAGCGGGGCGGCATGATGTACATGCGCCCCGAAAATGAAGAAAAAGTCCCTCCTTTACGCTCACTTCCTGGGCCCCTATTTTGACCTGATGGGACCCAGGAAACTGTAATTGCTTCTCCCCATAAGCAAGTAGGAAGGGGAGAAGTTTATAAAGCTCTAGTTTTAACTTCAGTGAAGAACTTTTATGCTGGATTCCCTGCTCACTAGCGCCCCCTTCATGTGTAGCGCCCATGGCACTTGCTATGGCTTGCCATACCCTAGATACGCCACTGGGTGTGCCATGATGATCCACAGCGGCAATGGATAAAATTCTGTTCCTGGCCCCAAATGCTGCACAAAGTCAGCCGCTGAATGGAATTTCATTGCTGGCAGATGTATCATTGAAAGCAGTTCACCTTCTCATAGCAACATAAAGCTAAGCATAGCATTTCAGTAGCTGCCATCTGACTTAACCCTAACTTTAAGTGGTCACTTTTATCCCAATGGTGACTCTGGTTTAAAGGCAATGCAGCAAAACTTCAAATGAGCCATCTTCACGGCATCTGTTTTGATTTGTTCCCTGCACCCTTCCTCGGCTCACTCCGCTTCCCATAAGTGTGAAATCTACTTTTTCATGAGTGTGTGTGTATATGAAGTGTTTACCATTTCTGGGCATACGCTCCCGCGATTTTCCAGAACTGTGACATCTGTTTCACAAGAATTCCATGGCTCATTCAGGTCTCTTCTGTTTCCCTGAGGGCCTTTTCCCAGTCCCGGCTGCCGAAATCATTTTACGGCCTCCTGTCCTTGTGCTTGTCTTTATTGTGGGCCTCAGTGATTGGCCGGCATTGTAGATGGCGCTAAGCGTGCAACACGGTGCGATTTATTTAATATTCGCTCCAACGCGGTGAAACACAACAAAGTGTACGGGCACCCAAATACTAGAGTTGTGAAAATGGCTCCCTTTATGTCTTGCCAATGTAATTGTTTAGCCTATTGCTGCCCACATAAAGCATTGCTGCCCACATAAAGCATATGGGCAGCAGCAAAGAAGGTGGGCTTTAGTGCCCACACAACGCACTTTTGCATCCATGGGTGGCAGAGCTTTCCCAGCGCAGTGAGCAAGCTGAAGGTTAACTACTTTCATACTGGGCATTCCTCTCCTACATGTAAAAATCATCATTAATTTGCTAGAAATTTACTCGGAATCTCCAAACATAATATATATTACAATGATCGCCATTTTTATTCGCTACAGCCTCCGCTAAAAATGTGTTTTTGTGATATTTTTTTTTTTTTTCATGTAGTATACATACACACACACTCATATATAAAATTGCGAAAATGCTGTGGGACATAAATTACAAATCGCCATTTTATTCGCTACAGTTCCCGCTAAAAAATTTTTTTTATGTGTGTGAAATATATATATATATATATATATATATATATATATATATATATATATATATAATTTATATTTTCACACACATAAAAAAAAAAAAAAAATTTAGCGGAGACTGTAGCGAATAAAATGGCGATCATTTGTAATTTATGTCCCACGGCATTTTCGCAAATGCAATTTTTCTTAAACACAATATTTACCACAATTTTTTTATATAATGTTATGCCGAGTAAATAGATACCCAACATGTCACGCTTTAAAATTGTGCACACTTGTGGAATGGCGCCAAACTTCGGTACTTAAAAATCTCCATAGGCTATGCTTTAAAAATGTTTACAGGTTACCAGTTAGAGGACCTGTGCTAGAATTGTTGCTCTCTCTCTCTCCAACGCAATACCTCACGTGTGTGGTTCGAAGGGCCATTTACATATGCGGGCGCAACCTCCGTATGCTTTTGCGTGCGAGCACGAGGGGACAGAGGGCACTTTAAAAAAAATTGGATCTCTTTGTAAACATCCCTTGGGAATGAGGCATGTCAGGTCCTCTTTATGGTCAATCGGACCCCAGATATCTCTTCTACCCTGGAAAGCATGAGATCAAAAAACAAAACCTCAATCTCTGCTTTCCAGGAAAAAAACTGACAGTGTTTACATCTGCCAGAGCCAGGAGTGATGTTGTGACGTTGCTTCTGGCCTCCCAGGGTCCAAGAGATGGCCAGACACTATCCGCCCCAACGGCCAGCTCTATGGTAATCTGGCACGGCCACTGGATCGTTGACCTGGCTTCTCAATCACACGGGAGAGCCTGGAAAGGCACCGGAGGGCAGCTGGGGGGGTTGCACCCTCCCGCTGCCTGTAGAGGCAATCCAGCGGCTGAATAGCCGCTAGTGTGACTTTTACATTTAGAAGGAACCGCTGGCTGAAAACAACAAAGATCTGCAGGTACAGGCTTTAGATATCTCCATTTCATCCGAATGACATCCTATGGGCGGGAAGTGGTAAATCTGCTTGTATTTTGCCTTCCCTGCAGCTTCTAATGAACATTGAGAGAAGCTCACAGTGTGCAGTGAAATCAGAGGAGGCAATTTCAGTCCAGGAGAGGAGCCGGTACAACTGTTCAAGACTGAAGGGGAGGCCGGAGTTCACCTTGGAACTCCCTTTTTTTTTTTTTTTTTTTTTTTTTATATATTTAATTTTTTTTTTACAACTAGAAAATTGACTCCATTATTGGACTACATCTAAACAAGTTGCTTTCCTGGCAGCATGCTCAGGCTATGCAAACATACTGCGCTTTTTATTGCAGGCAGTTTTCTCTGGCATTGAGTTTTTATTGTGTTTTGTGTGCAAATTGTTAGTTTCATGTATCTTTCTTCATTTTTCTTTTTTTTTCTTTCTTTGAAAAGAAAATGTCTACATTGTGCTGCAGGCTTCCGCTCTGTGTGGCTACTTTTGTGAGAGATAGCTTACAGGAGCAGTCGGGTCACAAACACATCTGTCATCCTGGAGAGGCTGTGAATGGGTCTTCTGGGCCGCGTGAATGTGTAATGGAAGTTCAAAGCTGCATTCAGCTGCAGGCCGTGAGCAGCAGATCCACACTCCCAATAAAGCATGTGAGGAAAAGGCGGGCGGCGCTGCTCCAGCTGTTAAAGGTGCACTCCAGTCAGTTAAAGGAGAAGTTCAGATATGGATAATTATATTTTTTTTTTTTTTTTTTTTTTTTTTTTTACTTTGTTACATTGTTTCAGCTTGGCTCATTTTTAACTATGTCTATACCATACCTGTGGGATCTTTAAAGCAGTGGTTGGTGACTTGAAAGGAAAAGGGGGCTTCAAACACGACCCCTAATGTCTCCAAAGGTCAGCATATAATATTACATGTAAAGCTACAGAAAACTTTGACAGGCTAAAGACTTACCAGAGGAAATGGTCAGAGATTGTTCTACTAGAGTGCTTAGAGACGGCAGTCATGCTAGAGGAGACCATCAGAGACTAGGGACATGTTGCAGGACACCACTGGACTTTAGTAAAGTTAAGGGACCCTTTACAAATCAATGCTCCCTCTACTGACTGCTGGGGCCGAAGGGTTTGCACTTCAAACAGCAAAGGGACACGCATGGCTCTTGGGCCATAGGTTGGGCACCAGGACCCTAGAAGCTGGAAATCACTGACGTAGACACCAGCTACTCCCAGTACTACAATTAGAGGAACCTTTACAAATCAATGCTCCTTCTACTGACGGCTGGAGCCCAAGCACCGCACTTCAAACACCAAAGGGACATGTATGGCCGTTGGGCACCAGGGCCCTATAAGCTGGAAATCACTGAAGTAGACACCAGCTACTCCAGTACTTCAATTAAGGGACCCTTTTACAAATCAATTCTCCCGCTACTGATTTGCTGGGGCCCAAGGGCTGCACTTCAAACACCAAAAGGGGACACCTGTGGCCCTCGGGCCATAGGTTGGACACCAGGCCTCTAGAAGCTGGAAATTACTGTAGCAGACACAGCTACTCCAGTGACCTCCACTAGCTTCTGGGTCCTGTTCTGATTGGCTGTCCTACTGCATTCCCAACACAGGAGGTTGGCTGCTTAGCACGGGCTCCACTCAGAGATCACTTTGCATTAGCTTAGCAAATGCAAAGAGTTCTCTGATTGGATGAGGTGGGAGGTGACGTCACGCATTCCACCATGTCCAATCGGAGAACGCTTTGCATTCATTGGGAAAATGCAGAACCAATCTCTGAATGGCACCCGTGCCCAGCAGGCCAACTTATGTGTTTTGGAATGCAGCAGAGCAGTTGCTTGGCACAGGACTTGGCAGACAGTGGAGTAGCGGTGCCTAACTACAGTGATTTTAGGCTTCTAGAGTCCTGTTGCCCAACCTGTGGCCCTTTGGTGTTTGAAGTGTGCCCCTTGGGCCCCAGCAGTCCAGGGGGCATTGATTTGTAAAGGGTACCTTAACTGGAGTAAAGTCTTGTGAACTTAGTCCAGCGGTTGTGAACTTGTGAGCTAAAGGGGTGGCCCCTGACATCACCAAATGGCCACTCGTCATGTTCAATGTATGTAATGCTTGAGAGAACTGTCAGAGACTGCAGACCTAATAGAGGAAATGAGGGTCAGAGTGAGGACAGGATACATTGTTGGTGGTGGGGAGAGGCTGCAGAAGACAATACAAAGCTGGGAAGATGTTACATGAGGCTAGTCGAGATCAATGCTATTACCCCAATCAATGTTCCCACTACAGACTGCTGAGGTCCCCGAGGACCACACATCATATACCAAAGGGTTGGGCACCAGGGCCATAGTATGACGGTCTCCTCTAGCATGATTTCGGCCTCCCACCACTCTAGTAGAACAATCCTATGACCATTTCCTCTGGCAAGTCTTCAGTCAGTGACCGTATTCTGGAGCATTATTTGTAATAAATATTATAGACGGCCCTTTGGAGACGCTAGGGAGCCGCATTCAAGGCCCCCTTTTCTCTTGCAAGTTGGCAACCACTGTTTTGTAGAGGTATTCCACAGGTATAGTATATACATAGTTACTTTGGTCCATGCTGAAACTATGTAACTAACAATACCCATACCTGGAATTCTTCCTTTTTTAAAGAATGCAACCTTGCAATGCATGCACTGGGACTCGCCGGCCCACTAAAGTCTGGGAACCCCTTTTTGCTTACCTGTTTATAATAAAGGAGAGGTATTCCCAAAAAACATCCTCTGTGGGCTGTCGCAGTACCAGATTCAGTGGAGAGGTTTCCTCACACCCGGCAATCTGTCCTGGACTATTTAATCAGATGGTTATATATCAGGCAGAGACAGGAAGCAGACCTGACCATACAGGTGACTTACAGAATACTCAGGAAAACTGATGTCGGTGGATTCACAGAAAGGCGGGAGAGGAGGGACCTGTGCACTTTTCCTCTAACCACCGTATGTACTCGTGGATTGCTGTCCAGGACGGCAATGTTTACGATTCATGTATTTTACTGAAGGCACACGCTACAGGTGTGCTAATAAATGAGTAAGTCTGTTTATTATACCTCACCTGGTGAATGCTGCCAGCACTTCATTTTACTAATCTAAGATAAACCGTGCCGTTATCTCACACCAGGAACAAGGCTTGCGTGTTTTACTCCGCCGCCTCGTATTGCAACTCTCCAGAGCCATTTAAAGTGCTAAGGAATAGGGCTACTGGATGGGATGCAAAATATCCACCCTGAGAAATAACATGAGGCGCTGAACAGATCTGTATTCATGACGTATTATTAGAATATGGGCGTTGTGAGGATGAACCCGGCCTCTTTGTGTAGTCTGACCACAATGGGGGCTGTTTGTAAAAAGAACAATTATAGACTTCGCCTTTGGTGATAACTTGGGTTACCTGTTTTTGTTTTCTAATTCTCTATGCCCCCCTTTTTCCGCCTTTTTTTTTTTTTCCTCCTTTTTTTTTTGTCCCCACCCCCTTCTTTTTATTCTAATCTTTTTTTTTAATTTTAATTCAACCTTCTTATTTATACATTTTTTTTTATTTTTTTTTATTTTTTTTATTTCGCTCCCCTATTTTATGCTCTTGGTGTATAAGGAGGAGGAGGGGGGCCTCTTGATGTGCGAGTGGGGGGGGGCCTCTTGATGTGCGAGTTGGGGGGAGGGGGGCCACTTGATGTGCGAGTTGGGTGGAGGGGGGCCTCTTGAGGTGCGAGTTGGGTGGAGGGGGGCCTCTTGAGGTGCGAGTTGGGGGGAGGGGGGCCTCTTGAGGTGCGAGTTGGGGGAGGGGGGCCTCTTGAGGTGCGAGGAGGGCCCCTTGATGTGCGAGTTGGGGGGGAGGGCCCCTTGATGTGCGAGTTGGGGGGGAGGGCCCCTTGATGTGCGAGTTGGGGGGGAGGGCCCCTTGATGTGCGAGGAGGGGGGCCCCTTGATGTGCAAGGGGATCTGATCATGAAAGAGGGGCTCTTGATGCGCAAAGAGAGGGGGGCCTTGATGTGTAAGGGGGTTCTTATTTGAAAGAGGGGGCTTTGAGGTGGAAGGGGGACTTTTATCTGTTGGGGAGGGGGCGCCCCTCTAATATGAAGTAATTTCTTGAAGTATGTTCATCCTTTTAAAAAACTGATTTTCCAGCCTGTATATATTTGTAAAATATACAATAAGCCGATGTACTGAAAAGTTTGGGGACCCCTGGTATAGAGGATGTGACCTTTTAAAAGGGGGGCTTGTGTATTATGAAAGGGAGTACTTTTTTGATTCAGTGCAACTGCCATCTTTGCTGAAACTAACTGCCCATTACCATCAGTCTTGCAAGGTCGCCTTCCAATGGCCACAATTTCCTTAATTCCATAATCAAAGATAAATTCCTTTTCCACCGGCTGGGGCGTAATTGATAGTTCAGCACTTGATGTTATTGATTTCTGTGTTGTGCTGGCTGCTCCGTTTTTATCGTCCTCCATGCCGGGCAGCTGGCTGCGGCCAGGTTAAGAAAAAAATAGAAATCCTTCATACAAAGAATTTTGAATAATCTGTAGCATAGTGGAAGTTCCAGCGGTAAATAGAGGCAGAGAAAAGGCTGGATTTGAGCCACTGACGTCATGAGCGACTTGCTGCCACAGAGAGAAACCATGTGAGGGCTGACAGCCAAGTGCACTTTGACCTTTTTCCTCTATTAACTCCTTTTTCTCGTCTCGTCGCATTCAGAAAATCGTGCGCTTGGACTCTGGACAGCGAGTGAAGTTGCAGTCAGCTGTGTGTAGGTGTTATCGTTATGTACGGTGCAGTTGTGGAAATTACAAACTTGTTTCAGGCACTTGGTTGGGTCCAGCTCCTAGCCAAATTGCTCCCTTTGTATAAGGACAGCAGCGGGTCCTGGAAAAGGTTACAAAGATGTATATTTTTTTAAACTTTTGTTTCTATCTTATCTTGTGCTTATATTTTTGCCTCCTTTTTAAGTGCAGACCCTTCACCCTTCCCACCCACCTTCATCCTGGAATACTGACACCACACATCCAGCATCTCAGGCTGTCCCTTCCTGGTTCATATAGACAGCCCTCAAAGATGATGCGCCACAGTGCATCGATAGGTGACACAGACATGCCTATAGAATTTATCCCCTGGGTTCAGAATACTGAATGGATAAGTGTGATGCCGTCATAAGACTCCGCCCCTTTACGCCTCGTGGGAGGTAACTTTTTCAGAATCTTGCATCTCAGGCTGTCCCTTCCTGGTTCATATAGACAGCCCTCAAAGATGATGCGCCACAGCACATCAATAGGTGACAGACGTGCCAATAGATTAATGCACTAGGTTCAGAGTTCTGATTGAATAAGCGAGATGATGTCATAAGACTCCGCCCCTTTATGCGTTGCGTCCTGCGGGAGGAGACTTTTCAGAATCCTGCATCTCAGGCTGTCTCTTCCTGGATCATATTGACAGCTCCCGATGATGCGCATCAATAGACGACACTAAGACATGCCAATAGATGAATGCATTTGATTTCAATATACTGAGCGGATAAGCGTGATGGTGTCCTAAGACTCTGGCTCTTTACGCGTTACATCCCGTGGGAGGGGACTTTTTCAGAATCCTGCATCTCAGGCTGTCTCTTCCTGGATCATATTGCCAGCCCCCGATGTGCGACAGCGCATCAATAGATGACACTATGACTTGTCAATAAATGAATGCACTTGATTCGGTATACTGAATGTATAATGCCGCGTACACACGATCATTATTCACGGCGGTTAAAAAACCGCCGTGAATAATGACATTAAAAACGAGGGAACGGCTTGTTCCCCACACACGGTCGTTTTTCACATAATTTTTTCTCTTGTCGAGAAAAACGACCGTCTGTGAAAAAAATGTCGAGGAAAAACTACGAGAAAAATTAGAGCATGTTCTGATTTTTCTCGTCATTTTTATTTCCGTTTTTCCCGTCGGGGAAAAATTACAAAATGCCCACAGACGATCGTTTTTCTCGTCAAAAGGAAAAAATTTCATTTTTCTCGACGAGAAAAACGGTCGTGTGTACATGGCATAAGCGTGATGATGTCATAGGACTCCTCGACTTTACGCCTTAGGTCCCATGGGAGGGGACTTTTTCAGAATCCTGCATCTCAGGCTTTCTTTTCCTGGTTCATTAAGCCATCCCCTGATGACAAGCCACAATGCATGTGTGGCGTCATGGAGCCGGCTGCAAGAACCAGGGAGAGACGGGGGCCCCGGCAAATGGCCGCAGTTTGGAGACCACTGGTGCAAGCCAACATTCTCTTCCCCCGGAGCTGGAGTGTGTATCCTTTCCAAAATGGAATTAAAAAAATCCTCCACCCAGTATTTGCCTTTCCTATCCTCTACCTTGATTGTCTTAGGCCGGGTTCACACTTGTGCGACACGACAGCCGTCCTACTTTGGATCCGACTTTGCCCTGCTACTTGAAGCCGACATACGTCCGACTTTCAATGAACAGGGATCCGACTTGGATCCCTGCCAATACCAGGCACTGTGTTTTTTGGTATGAATCTTGAGGGTGAACTCCACGCCAAATTTTAAATAAAAAAAACGGCATGGGTTCCCCTTCAGGAGCATGCCAGGCCCATCGGTCTGGTATGGATTTTAAGGGGAACCCCCTAAGCCCCTTAAAATCCATACCAGACCGAAGGGCCTGGTATGCTCTTGGAGGGGGAACCCATGCCGTTTTTTTTATTTTAAATTTGGCATGGAGTTCCCCCTCAAGATCAGCAGAGCACAAGTTGCATGCCAAAGTCGGATCATGCAAGACCACGGTCCGACTTTGATCCGACTTCAATGATAGTCATTGGGCTGAAGTCGGATCAAAGTCGGACCAAAGTAGTACAGGGAGCATCTTCAAAGTCGGACCGACTTGTGTCGGACCAGTTAAGACGGCTCCCATAGGGAAACATTGATTTTCACACGTCATGCGACATGAGCTCCCAATGTCGGAGCGTTTGTCGGACCAGTGTGAACCAGGCCTTAAGGTTACAGCAGTTCAGGTGCTTCTTTAAACTGGGAACCATTAGCTCTAATATGCATTTTGATGAACAGAATGGCAGCGAAAATTCTGTTGAGTTCTTTGAAGTCTTCGCCGCAATTTGCCTTCTGCCACGTTGTCGGAGAAGGCAGGTTGGCATCTTGCTGTCAGCTGCTTCTACGCTTCTGAGCTGGTGTTTTTTTTTTTTTTTTTTTCTTTCTTCCCCTTTTTAATATCGCCGCATATTGGAAGTTGCATTAATACGGATAATTAGCAGAAATTGCAAACACAAATATTGCGAAGCTGAGAACATTGCTATCATTTGTCGGGCAAATGTACAATCTGTCAGTGTTTTAGCCGTTCAGAATTTGTTTAATGTACACATTCCCTTATTTGTCACAGCTGGCGTCAAATTATACATTAATTTCTAAATAATGGAGATCAACAGCCCTAAACGCCGCACTCGGCTGTTTGATTAAAATATCGGCGGCGGTTCTCGTCTGCGGAAAGGCTGTCATTACGGCACGGGAACACAATCCCACCTGCCAAGCTATTGTACCAATTTCAACTCTTGCTACCACAGCGAGGGATGAATTTAATGCTCCCTAATAATATCGCTGCGTGTCTTTCCCATACTGGCGCTGCCCACATGAAAGGTAGGTTGAAAATTAGAATGACCTCAGAAATTGCCTACTGACAAAGGTGTGACCGGCACTTAGCCATGTAATGTAAAGGCTTTGGAAGGGCACATTTTACCAGAAATGGATTCCTCTTCTAAAGCCAAGTGTGTTGAGGAACTGAAGGTATATAATACAAGAGACCAGGGCCGCTGATGAGGCAGTACAACCAGCCCTCCTGTAGTGGGCCCGGGCCTCATCAGTTCTCAAGGGGGGGCCCCGAACACCTGCTTAGCAGGAGGTTTGGCTGTACTGTCCTATTGCGGACACTAATCCTCTTCTGCCTTGCAGTGCTGCCAACTTCTCTTCTGTACCTGCAGGGGGTTTGGTTCTAGCACCTGCACCCCTTTTCCCCCAGAGCGCTGCCAGCTTCCCTCCTCTCTTCTCCCACCGTCAGCTGCTGGGGGGCATACAGGGGGATGTCTCAAGATGGAGAGCAGGGGAAGGGGCTGGTAAATATGTAATTTACTGGCCCCTTTCTTTCCTGAATGAACACGGTGAGCGATCGGTACCAATCACTCCTGTCCATTCATCACAGAAACATAGTAAAAATGTTTACTATGCTTCTGTTTGTGAATGAGCAGGAAGCCTCAGAGCGCTTCCTATTCATTCATTTGTGCAGCTGAGGCTACAGAGAAAGACACTAATAAATCTGTCCTCTTTCGGCTGCGGGGGGGGGGAGCCCTGTCGGGTAGGCTGTATGGGGCCCTATGATTTCTAACCCCAGCCTTGCAAGAGACTGAGCAGGCAGGCTATTATCTCATAAGAGACCTACAGTTAAAATACACCTACCTACCTTCTCGGCATACCCTGCTGAATGCAAACGTAGCTACGCATGCGCAGCTTTGCTTACATCACCGGCACAGTTTCGTCATGTCAGGATGACTCTATAAATTCTTGTCTAAGCGAGGATGGCATACCAGAGCCAGATCTAGGGGGTTGCTGGGGTGCCCAGATTTCAGCGGCGTCCCCCCAGGAAGTGGTACTTGTTTCAGAAAGTAGAGGGGCTCGGGGGGGGGGCAGCCACAGCCTCAGCCTTGGCAGGGTAATTCCCCATGTTGTGCCAAGGAGTGGGAGACCTCATCATGCTATGAGGAAGGCTTCGGCCAATACGTGTTGGCATCTTTTTGATTTTTGCTGTAGTGCATCAATAAAAAAAATTCTAATGAAGAAGCAATCGAGTTGCTGGCTCATGATTGTTGTGGGAGACCTCCTCATCCAATGCAGATTTCAGTGTCCTTCAGCCCAGTAAGTACAGTTCCGGACTGAGGTGTCTTGAGTTATTGCATACTTTTTAAAGCAAGGGTGTTCAAGCTGTGACCCTCCAGCTGTTGTGGAACTACAGGACCCATGAGGCATTGCAAGGCAAGGCTAGCAATTGCAAGCATGACTCCCAAAGGCAGAGGCATGATGGGACTTGTAGTTCCGCAACAACTGAAGGGCCACGTCTAAAGAGTTGAGAAACGTTGGCCTGTGCTTTTCTTTGCAACAATGCAGAGATGTTGGGAATGGAGAGGAGAGGATAAAATGATTGTGTTGACATTATGCCCCCCCCCGACTTTTTTACTGCACCCCCAGATCAGACAGGCTAGGTCCAGCCCTGTGGAGTACACTTAGACATGCCTCCTGGGACACGTTCCATGTCCCAGGAGGCTGCAGGGCCATGTGCAATGGGGAACTGGCTGTGATTCCTTAGGAAGTCACTTTCGGGCCCCCATATCCAAAATGGCGGTGCTGGGGACCAGCTGCAGTAAAAAAATAACTAATTTAAGAAAGACAGGGCTGGGCTTCAGACACTGGTAAGTACCTGATATTATTATTATTATTATTATTATTATTATTATTATTATTATTATTATTATTATTATTATTATTATTTTTTTTTTTTTTTTTAACAGTCGGCAGCTACAGTATTTTGTAGCTGCTGACTTTAATTTTGAGAAAAAAAAAAAAGACTAAACTTCCTCCTTGATGGTCCTTGTTGAGGGACTTCCTGTTTATAGGGTGACAACGCTCTGTCTCATTTGTGCGCCTCTGTTGTCACACAGGTGATTTTTTATTTTTTTCTTTCAATACACGATGGCAGGTATGATCCACTGTTGTCTCCATCAGGGATCCTGGTCAGAGAAATACCATGCAGCCATTTCTAGTGTGCAATGTAGGCAGGAAGTGGCTGCTCTGTAGGGGATCAGAAGCACTGTGCTGCAGCAAAGGATTAAAAAAGGTTAATTTTTTATTTTTTTGATTACCGTATATACTCGAGTATAAGCCGACCCAAATATAAGCCGAGGCACCTAATTTTACCACAAAAAACAGGGAAAACGTATTAACTCGAGTATAAGCCTAGGGTGTCCATCTGCGTGCCTCACTTTGCCTCACTTTGCCCATGCCTCGACCTTACGTTTAACATGGGAGTATATGAAAGGGGTGCCCGGCTTTGAAAAATCGTTGCTTTCCGGTCGTAGGTCCCCCGGACAAAACAAGCTTGGGGTCCAGAGAACCTACGACCGTCCGGTACCGGGTCCCCACAGTTACCAGAGAAATTACCGTTTAAAATGGGAGTCTAGGGAAGGGGTGCCGGCTTGGAAAAATTGTTGCTCCCCGGCCGTAGGTCCTCCGAACAACAAACTTTGCACACTTGTAGAGGAAGAGGGGGGGGGGGCTACATGTGTGCCAATTTTGATGTCCAAGGGACCTAGGGCTGGCCGGTACCGGGTCCCTTAAATCCGGGAGATCAGGCGCAAAAAGATGACTCGAGTATAAGCCGAGGGGGGCATTTTCAGCACAAAAAAATGTGCTGAAAAACGTTGCTTATACTCGAGTATATACGGTAATTACAAAAATGGCAAATGTTTGATATCCAGCTATTTTGCAAAATAAACGTCATTCAGCTAGGGTTTTTTTATTTTTATTTAGGTAAACATGCCAAAAAAACAGGTCTCTTCAAACTGGGCTTATGATCCTAAAATATATAAAGCTGCTTTCATTGAAAGCAGCTTTTCAAACAACCAGTAGATCCAGAAGTACTGGGTGTTAACATTTCCAGTAAAAGTTGAGCTTGACCCTTTCCCAATGCCATCTTCCGATCAGCTATTGATCGGCAAGGACACCTACCACATTAGAAGTTCATTGGGAGCCAGAGAGCTCTAAGCTGCTGGTGTCCACCCTGCAGAGGTCAACTTCAAGTGAAATATTATTTGATGTGCAGTCAATGTAGAGCAGGGGTGCCCAACCAGTGGCCCGCGGAGCCCTCTGATGTGACCCGCCACCTTCTGCTCTGGGATGACAAGCCCAGATCGTGGCTTGCCATCCCATATTATCAGTGTTGTGAATGGAGCCAGCAGTAGAGGAAGCGAGCGGCTGCAGAGCAGAGCCGCATAAGGCAATGCTTTCTGTATAGCGCCGGCACCTGTCACAATCAGAGTGATACCAAATGCACTCTTCCTGGGACAGCAACAGCCGGTGATACCTAAATGGAAGAATGTTATTAAAGGCAAGTTTGTTACTAAAATCGCAGTGTGTGTGTGTATAGGCATACCTGTTCTGCAGAGGTTACTGGGCTGCTTTCAAACTGATCTGCCGGGTTAGCTGCACTGTTCCATAGGCTTCTGTTACTGCCTGCAGGTTTGGTGCACTTTCAGAAAGTGCAACACACCTTCAGAATATAATAGAGGTCTATGGCAAAGTGCAGGAAAGCCGCAGGTGCACTGCGCTGCACCCACGGTGTGGGTAAACCACAGTGCAGCATTGTGAAAGTAGCCTTAGGCCCCTTTCACACAATTTGTCTGACCCAATCGGACCCTCTATTCACCTCCTATGAAGCAGAAGATGTAAATAGACTTGTGTACATTTACACCCACCTACCTCCAATCCAATCTGCTAAAAAAAAAAAACACAGAAGGCGATCCGTCCCTTTCCGTCTGATCGCCCATAGAGTAGAGTGGGTTGTGCCCCTGTCTGCTTTGCATATGCAGAGTGGGCATGGATCTGTCATCTGCCCGTTCCGCTCATTGTGGCCCGCGACCGGTTACCAAGTTGCTGTTGGGCACCCCTGATGTAGAGTATGGTCTCTTTAAATCCCAACCTGACCCACTTGTACTCACTCTTGCCATACTCTCCTGCCTCTGTTACTATCTCTGCAAAATACCCAGTGTAATCTCTATGTCAGCGCTTACACAGGGATGATGATGATGTTGCCCCTTCACCATGTGACAATGTTCACACCTGACCATCTATACTGGGTCTTCGACAAGGCAACCTGGGCAGGAGCAAAAGGGGCCCAGCTACAACATTCGTTCTCTTGCAGTAAACTGGTGAAAGCTTTGCACCTGCCTGTTTCTTCACAAGGGATGATGGATTTGTAGTTAGCTGGCGCCAGATGAGGCCGTGCCATACAATGTACACACTGCAATTTTTACCAATGACTAACAAAGGGATGAGGGAAGGGGGGCTAAAGCTGCTAGTTTGCCTAGGGCAATTATGGCAAACCTTGGCACCCCAGATGTTTTGGAACTACATTTCCCATGATGCTCATGCACTCTGCAGTGTAGTTGAGCATCATGGGAAATGTAGTTCCAAAACATCTGGGGTGCCAAGGTTCGCCATCCCTGGCCTAGGGCCCTAATCTGTTTTGTCTAGCAATTGTCGGCTCAGGCTAGAGCACTCATGGGAGAAGGTCACGTGCTCCCCATACGCGGGTATTTTGTAGTGGCTGTGATGGCGGATGGCAGGGGGGGGGTGGGGGTCAGGGTTGCTATCAAAGTAAATGGGGTCATAGGGTGGGCAAACAAGAGACTTTGACTTGTCCCTAATAACAAAGTGAGTCTGTTAGATGGGGGGGGGGGGGAGAGAGAATCTCGATACTTTCCCCAAAAGCTATGTTGTCAGTAAGAGCTTTTTGCCTACAGAAGCATTGTATTTTTTTTCTTTTTTCTCTTGCTCAGAAACGGCAAGCCCTAGGTTACCCATGAATCACTGTGAGTCAGTTCCTGAAATCGCTGCAAGTCTTGAAGTTCTTGGCTGAGCCCACAAGCAGGAAATCCAGGATTCAATGACTTCCTCTCAAAGAACTGCTTATGGAAGTGCTAGCGGTTAGTGTATAGGCTGCTGTTCAAAGCCGTCCAGAACAAAATGCTTCATAAGACAAAGGAGATGAAACCTGCTCATACACCGTACGTGGTTTATCACTTGTGGTTTTTCTGTGTCTTGATGCTTCGGCACACATCAGGGATTGGCCGTGGTCGTGTCTTTACAGCGATGTAGACAGTGGCTGTAGTGTAAATTGTAAGCGAGACCAATACGACCCATAATATGTGTTCATCCAGTATATGGGGTTTAGGTTTCTCCCGTGAAGAATACTGTTAATGCTACAAACATGCAAAGACATTTTAGACAATTGTGATCTTCCAACCTTGTGCTAACAGTTTGGAGAAGACCCTTTTTCTGTTCCAGCATGACTGTGACCATGTGCACAAAACGAGCTCCATAAAGATATGGCTTGACCAGTTTTTTTTGTGGAGGAACTCGAGTGTCCTGCACAGAACCCTGACCTTAACCCCTTCTGAACACCTTTTGGGATGAACTTGAAAAAGCCAGGTCTTCTCAAACAACCCCATATAGATATGGTTTACGCTTGGTGTGGAGGAACTCTAGTGTCCGGCACAGAGCCCTGACCTCAACCCTACTGAACACCTTTGGGATGAACTGGAAAAAGCCAGGTTTTCTCACCCAACTCCATATAGGCATGATTTGATGAGCTTAATATGGAGGAACTCGCGTGTCCTGCACAGAACCCTGATCTCAACCCTACTGAACTCATTTGGGATGAATTTGAAAAAAGCCAGGTCTTCTCATCCAACACCTCCATATAGACATGATTTGATGAGCTTGGTGTGGAGGAACTCGAGTGTCCTGCACAGAGCCCTGACCTCGACCTTACTGAACACCTTTGGGTCATCGGCGCCCATCAGCCCAGCCATATCAGTGCACATCCGTGAAGGAGAAAAATTACCTATTTGCAAAATTTTATAACAAACTATGAAAAATAAAAAAACCAGTGGTGATTAAAGGGGTTGTAAACCTCGTGTTTTTTTACCTTTTTAATGTATCTTGTGCATTAAGGTGAAAAAACTTCTTCTTCTAGTGACCACCCCTCCCCTGTTTTACTCACCTGAGCCCTGGAACTTCCCATGGCGGAGACACTCTCTTCCTCTGCCCGGGGGTTCTTGACTCTTGATTGGATAGATTGAAAGCAGCGCAGCCATTGGCTTCCGCTGCTGTCAATCAAATCCAATGGGGCGGGGCCCGAGTCCTACATTCGGCGTCTAAGGACGCTGAATGCTGGACTCGGGAGCATGCCCGCAAGGTAACCCCCTGGGGAGAGCGCTACTCCTAGGGGGTTATACGATGCAGGGAGGAGCCGCGAGAGCCGCCGAGGGACCCCAGAAGTCGAGGATCGGGGCCACTCTGTGCAAAGCGAACTGCACAGTGGAGGCAAGGATGACATGTTTGTTATTTAAAAAACCTAGCTTTACAATCCACTTTTTGTGTGAAAAAAAAAAGTAATTTGGGTACAGCGTTGCATGACCGCGCAATTGTCATTCAAAGTGTGAGCGCTCTGAAAGCTAAAAATTGGTCTGGGCAGGATGGGGGTGAAAGTGCCTGGTAGGCAAAGTGGTTAATCTATCTGTAACCTGCATCCATGCTTGGCGGGAACATCAATTTTACAAACCACCGAGAGCCCCCAGCATTCGTTTCTCAATGATTTGTATCCCCTTTAGGTCTGCAAGGTGTTTATCCTGCATGCCTGAGCAGATGTGATATCAGCCCCGCCGGTCTTGTGTTACACCATATTACACCATGTGCCCCTGCCAGGTCTAGAGGGACCGTGCCTGACACGCATGCCGTCATCCTCCCCAGCACCTAGAAATATCGGCTGCATCCATCTCTTCCCCCCCCCCCAAAAAAAGAAAGTTGTCTCTTAAAACCCAGGCGGCCTTGGGCAGCGATGATCCACACCGCAGATGAGGCACCAGGACAGTTGTGTCATGCAGCCTGCATTATTAAATCTCAGAGTTCCCCTTCCGCCGTCTTCCTCAACAATAAGGCTTGTGCGGGAACTGAATCACCGGCTGATGAGCGGGCTACATAGGTATTGCTGCCTTTTTTTTTTTTTTTTCCCCCTTCCTAGACAGAAGAAAGCGTAATTACAGTGCGCGACATTTCTTAGTCGCTAATTTCATGTTACAGAATTAGTAGGAGGGCGTCAAACATAAAGAAATAGAATGCCTTTGTTGGATGCTTTGCACCCATCGAGCACAATTAAGAATTTGTAAGCTAGACAGTGTTAATATGGGATAAAGCAATCTTTTGTCTCGTCAGCAAATAATGAGGGGTCTTCAATCTGGAGACAATTTAGCTACACTTGGAAGCTGTCATGTTTGCAAATCATTTGTTTGCAGCGTGATTAGGAGTATAAATTAGCAGAGAGAGGCGAAAGACGTCGATTGCCTTTCATCCCCCCCCTCTTTTTTTTTTTTTTTTTTTTTTTTTAATTCGAACCACTGATCTTTTTTAATTAAATGCAGACAATTTTTGGCCTCTGGTTGATAAACAGCTGCATTTATACCCTTTTGTAGCGACTAAAGAAACACGCTTTCATTTAAAAACTTCTTCTTCTTTATTTTATTTTTCTTACACTTTAAATGCAGCTGTTTATCAACCAGAGGCCAAAAATTGTCTGCATTTAATTTAAAAAAGATCAGTGGTATTTTGGTGCGCACCAAAATACCCCTACAAACCCAGATATCGCGTTGTAAATGCAGCTGTGATGACATCATAGCCTGTGCAGAAAGCAGAGCTGAGGGAGGTGCCCTGCAGGCTCCACCCACTACCAGGGGGGGGGGGGCAGAGGCAAGACCAGTCGCCCTGCACTAGGAGAGAGAGCAGAGCTGTGGGAGGGGTCCAGCAGGCTGCATGCAAAAATATACAGGAGGGGGCAGATGCAAGACCAGTCGATCTGCACAAGGAAGGAGAGCAGAGCTGTGGGAGGGACCCAGCAGGCTCCACCCACTGCCTGCAGAAAACGATAGGAGGGGGTTTAAGACGAGAAGTCACCCTGCACAAGGAGAGGGAGCAGAGCTGAAGGAGGGGCCTAGCATGCTCCACCCACTACAGGCTGCCTGCAGAAAACTACAGGAAGAGGCGGAGACGAGACCAGTCACCCTGCATAAGGAGAGAGAGCAGCAGTGAGCGGTCTTTGACAGGAGGCGAGGAGGTGATATGTCACCTCCTCATTGCCTGTTTTAACCCCCTAAATGCTGTGCCACCACACTTCAAGGGGCAATTGTAGCGAGGCCCACTTGACTTGAATGGATCGCATTTGGTAGGCGGTAGTGCCCGCGGGATGCGTCCAGAGGGTATAATTCCAAAGCGTCACGGCCAAATGATGTGTATACCCTGGCTGCTACCTTTGCAGCTAAAGGGTGAGAGGTGGTAAGAATGGGGCTCCCCATGGCGTGGCTTTGATGCTGCATGTGCACATATATGCGGCCTCAGGGAAGTGGGTCTTTATCCGTGGGGCCACGTGTATGCTTACCTTTTTCTTTGTGCTGTGAGCGCGCTGCACGGAGACTGGGCTCTCAGTAAGAGCCCCAGGTCTCGTACAAACGATCAGGACCTGGGACTCCCGTTTCCTGGTCACCTGATCACTTTGATAGCCAATCAGAGACTCATTCACTGTGCAGCAGCACATCCCTGTTTTCTATCTCTTCTGAACGTAGAGAAAAAGATGCAGGAGCGAAAGATGTACACAAATGAGCGTTTAAAAAAAAAAAAAGCTAAAAGAAATGGGTAGATCAATGTTTGGGGGTCAAAGGTCAATGTTGTGGGTCAAAGGTCAGGGTCAGTAAATGTGATACAAAGTAGCAAGTATGAAACGATCTCTAGGGAATCGTTTTTATATAGATGCAAATGTTCAGCATTTTTTATTTTATTTTTTTGAGGGAAGAAATTTGCGGTTTGTCTAAAAAGATTGAGTGAAAAATCTGACATTCGTAATTTCTCTTTCAGGCACTGAGCGCTCATTCATTTTGTAACATTCTGAAAAACGTACAAATCGCATTGCGTGGTTTGTAAGGCGCTGTGTTCTCTGGTTTGTGTTTACGATTTGCAGTTGTGTGGTCACCGGTGTCTCCTCTGATCTCATACAATCGATGCGATTTTTTTGTAGATTCATGTTCAAGTTGCATCTGGAATGTCTCTCTAGATCAGGGGTCTTCAAACTGTGGCCCGAGGGCCAGATGTGGCCCTTTGCTAGCCTTTTATCTGGCCCTTGGGTAGGGCTGGGAAAAAAATCGATTTTAATCTTGAATCGAGTTTTGAGTTCAAATCGATTTAGATTTGAAGAAAATCGCTTTTTTTTTTTTTTTGTTATTTTTTTTTTTTTCCTTCAAAGTTTCCGTAGCAGGGCTGCAGGGGGCGTATCCGGAATGGCACTTGGCGGCGTTACCCCAATTACATCTACTCGCTGCAGCCGCCGCGAGTAGATGTAATGTAACACTAACTAACCGCAAGCCGCCGTCTGCCTACCTGTTCAGCGTGTCATGCAGACAGACGGCAGCCATTGCAGTGTTCAAAAGCCGCGCCTCCCGAGTCCTCGTCGTCTGTGATAGGCGGAACACTCAATTTCACAGCAGGCAGTGTTCAGCCTATCACGGACATCCTCTCATCCTCGTCTGTGTTATGAGGATGAGCGGATGTCCATGATAGGCGGAACACTGAATGCTGGGAAATTGAGTGTTCCGCCTATCACAGACGAGGAGGAGGAGCGGCTTTTGAATACTGGAATGGCCGCCGGTGTAGCAGTAAAATCCGTATCCCATGAAAATCTGCATCAGGTACGGGCACAGTGATTGAGGCATGGGCACAGTAAGGCACCGGCACAGTTCAATTCAACTAAGAGTAACCTCAAGATTTTTGGTTGTTTTTATTGGCTAAATCCAAATACAGTATTAATAATTTGGATGTTTAACAATCTTTGTTGCACACTGACTTTGCAGTTAGAAAAAGGGTTTGCCTTTGCAATTTTGTTTGTTGATGCACTTCAATTAATATAATAAAAAAAAAATAGAATCGTAAATCGAATTTTTTATAAAAAAATCGCAGATTTTTTTTTGGGGGGGGGGGGGGAATCGCCCAGCCCTACCCTTGGGGCACTATTCCTCCCACTAATATGAGGCACTATTCCTCCCACTGACACCAACAATGGGGCACTATATCTTCCACCGATACCAATGATGGGATACTATTCCTCCTACTAATAGGGGCACTACTTCTACTATTGACCACCAACCCTGAGGCCATATTTATTTTTACTGATGCTGAGCCCGTGACCTTTTCTGCCACTGCTGGCCACAATCCGGCCCTCCTATAGTGTGAAGAACAATAAACTGGCCCTTTTTGTTTGAAAAGTTTGGATGGTGGTGAGAAAACTCTGCAATTGTATGTACTAATCATCCAACCAGTATCAGGAGCTTGTGAGAACCGAATAGATAAAACGGAACTGCTATAGTTGGGGTTAAAAGGGTAACTCCACTTTTTTATGGGGAAAACAAAAAAGGCAAATAAAAATTATACTATTGCTAAACAAGTCATATTGTAATTTAATCTTATTAAAAATGATCTTTCTGTAAAATGCAATATGGCCGCCTGGAGGTGTTTCTGTACACAGATGGTATACAGAACGCCCCCCAGAAATGTCATCTCCCGCTTGTGTGATTGGCTCACTGATTTTCCCAGAAGTCTGCAAGTCAGATTTTGGGCACCCCCCCCCCCCCCACAACAAAAATTTTGTATTTGGGGGGGGGGAGATACTTCCAAAGGGAAATCACGTCTAAAGGAATGCAGGCCCTGCCACTTTCCTCATTGGAGCCCTGCAGGTGCGGCAACTGATTGATAATGATAAAGTCACTCCCCATGCACATTCACTTCGCACATGGACACGGACAACCCGCTATTTCTTCAGAATATGGCCACTTTCACACTGAGGCGCTTCTAAACTGCCAGTAAAAACACTGAGCGCTTTTGAAGAGCTTTCAATTCATTTCAATGGAGAGGGGAGTTTTTTTCACAGCCCTGCCAGCACACTGCCCCAGTGTGAAAGCAAATGAAGAAAATTTGTGAGGACAGCCGCACTCCAACGTATATTTATTCAGGCAAAACAGGCACTACAAAAACCAGCAGAACTGGGGACAGCTGACGCGTTTCACACCAATTCAGTGTTTACTCATAGCTGAATTGGTGTGAAACGCGTCAGCTGTCCTGAGTTCTGCTGGTTTTTGTAGTGCCTGTTTTGCCTGAATAAATATACGTTGGATTGGAGTGCGGCTGTCCTCACTAATTTTCTTCATTTGCTACATGCATTGCCGGCACCCTTGGTCCCTGAGAGAAGTACTTTCCTTATTTCATCTGCCTGAGCGGCAATTTCTGCCCCAGTGCGAAAGCATTCATTGATTTTAATGGAAATACGTTTTCGTGAGCTTTTTAGGCGCTGTTTTTAGTGTGAAAGCGCCTCCGTGTGAAAGTGGTCTAACAAAAGATAGGAATCTGCAACAATGTTTGGTAAAATCCCTGCAATGTGCAGAGATCACCCAGAGAGGAGGTTTTTTTTTTTTTTTCCTCAACTCTTTAAGCTGACAAATGGTTAACTTTCTTTAAAGTGTTTATCTCCGCAAAATACCAGAAACCTGATCCAGCTCTGCAATACATACACATTTCCCTGTGTTGTGACTATTTGAAAATGGTGCAAGTACAGAAGAATTACAAATGATCTGACAGAAATCCAGTAAAATCTCAATTCCCTGTTTGGAGCTGATAACACTTCTGCACTAAAATGCCAGCAAAGCGATGAAGAAGAATTCCAGATATGGAGGTTTTTACATATTTCCATTGTTTCAGCTTGGAACAATGTAAGTATGAATATACCATACCTGTGGCAACCCTCTAGAGCTGGGGTCTCCAAACCTTCTTAAGATGGGGCTAGTTTACTGTCCTTCAGACTTTAGGGGGCAGACACTGCTCAGTAGGAGTAAACAATGCCCAATCTTTGGTATAAGGGGGAGAAATAGTTGGTGTCATTGGGAGGAATAGTGGCCCATCGTTGGTGTCAGTGGAAGGCATTGGGCCCCATCGGTGTCGGTGGAAGGCAATTGGGCCCCATCGGTGTCGGTGGAAGGCAATTGGGCCCCATCGGTGTCGGTGGAAGGCAATTGGGCCCCATCGGTGTCGGTGGAAGGCAATTGGGCCCCATCGGTGTCGGTGGAAGGCAATTGGGCCCCATCGGTGTCGGTGGAAGGCAATTGGGCCCCATCGGTGTCGGTGGAAGGCAATTGGGCCCCATCGGTGTCGGTGGAAGGCAATTGGGCCCCATCGGTGTCGGTGGAAGGCAATTGGGCCCCATCGGTGTCGGTGGAAGGCAATTGGGCCCCATCGGTGTCGGTGGAAGGCAATTGGGCCCCATCGGTGTCGGTGGAAGGCAATTGGGCCCCATCGGTGTCGGTGGAAGGCAATTGGGCCCCATCGGTGTCGGTGGAAGGCATTGGGCCCCATCGGTGTCGGTGGAAGGCATTGGGCCCCATCGGTGTCGGTGGAAGGCATTGGGCCCCATCGTTGGGGTCGGTGGAAGGCGTTGGCCCCCATCGTTGGGGTCGGTGGAAGGCGTTGGCCCCCATCGTTGGGGTCGGTGGAAGGCGTTGGCCCCCATCGTTGGGGTCGGTGGAAGGCGTTGGCCCCCATTGTTGGGGTCGGTGGAAGGCGTTGGCCCCCATTGTTGGGGTCGGTGGAAGGCGTTGGCCCCCATTGTTGGGGTCGGTGGAAGGCCCCCATTGTTGGGGTCGGTGGAAGGCCCCCATTGTTGGGGTCGGTGGAAGGCCCCATTGTTGGGGTCGGTGGAAGGCCCCATTGTTGGGGTCGGTGGAAGGCCCCAATGAGAGCTGCAGAGCTGGAGGTGTGCCTCTGTGTAAATCCAAGTGAACAGGTCGCAGCTTCAGCTGCCCACAGTTAAAATGGCTGCAGCCGGACTTGGTAGAGGGAGATTTCTGCAGCATATTTGGCAAGTACAGAATCAGTGTATATAATATGAAAAGTGGTTGGAGCGAAGCTTCAGAATGGCAAAGATGTTTTTATTACAAATTATGTGAGCAGACTGCAGTTCCTCTTAAGTTCTTTAGTGTGTGTGTGTGTGTGTGTGTGTGTGTGTGTGTGTGTGTGTGTGTGTGTGTGTGTGTGTGTGTGTGTGTGTGTGTTTTTGATTTTGAACTGATTTACACTTTGGAAACTCATTAACATCGATCTATTTAGCTTGCTAGGAACATGATTCTTTCCCTCTCCGCTCCAGTGCTCTATGTTGGCATGAATAACCAGCACCCTTCTGGTCACATGGGTTCTCCTACAGACTTGTAGTATGGAGGGAGAACAGGGGTGTGTCTGACCAGTTCCAGGGGTAGGGAACCTCGGCTCTCCAGCTGTTTCGAAACTACAAATCCCATCATGCCACTGCCTCTAGGAGTCATGCCGGTGATTGTCAGGGTCTTGCAATGTCTCATGGGACTTGTAGTTTCGAAACAGCTGGAGAGCCGAGGTTCCCTATGGCGCACACGGATCCGAGTGGTCACATTCTGAGAAGAGAAGAAAGCTGAATCCACTCTCCAGCAGAAGCCACCTGCTGCTCTTTCTGACAGGCGTGGCATTGCAGCGACTCCTATCAAAAGAGTGGCACAAGCAGCTAAATCGCCAGTGCATCCCCCAACACAGCCCCCTTTTCCTGGCCCTAATCATGGGGCCCCCATGTACTTGGTGCCCAGGTGTTCACATGCACTCAGCAGTCTGTAGTGGGAACACTGATTTGGGTAATGGCACGGATCTCTACCATCCTCAGGTAACATCTTCTCAGCTTCATATTGTCTTCTGCAGCATCTCCCCACCAACAATGTATCCTGTCCTCACTCTCTGACCCTCCATTTCCTCCATTAGGTCTGCAGTCTCTGACCGTCCTCTCGATCATAAGATAGAACATTATGTGCGGCCCTTTGGTGATTATTTCATTAGTTGACAATCTAGCCCTGCCCCCAACCTGACCCACCTCCTTTCATTCATTGGATTTTACTTTTTCTCTAATCATGGAGGCTCAGCATTACATGTGGGTGTTACCAGGGGAGGGCTGGGCCAAGAGGGCAGGGTGGCAATTTCCTCCCAGGCCGCCCTAACTTATGTTCAAAATGGCCGGCAGCCGCTGCCCGCTACCATTTTCTTTTTTATTCTGGTCTAGGAAGTCGGGCCGGGGGCATGGCCATGGTGGCCGACCACTAGCTGTTGCATTCCGGGAGTTGTAGTCCGCACTCAAGCTTCTGGTGGGTGGAAAACACAGCAGTGCAGAGGAAACAACTCCCTGGGACCGGATTCTTGGAAGCAGGCAGAGGCAGGGCGTGCCAGGGAGTCGGGACGCAGGGCTGGGCGCTGGCTGCAAATTGACCCCAGGATCAGGAGCGTTACCCCCCCCCAGGAGACCGTGGCGTGCAAGGACCTGCTGAGCTGAGATCGCTGACGTGAGAGACCCTGACACCCCCCCCCCCCCCATACACCTCATGTAACCTGCCCCAGTGATCAGGCTGCATTGATGGGCACTGGAGTTGGCTGCACTGATGGGCACTGGTGAGGCTGCCTTGAAAAACCAGGTGGGCCATGGATGGTCAGCTGATTCGGCGGTTCAATGGGCCACTTGACTGGACTTGCCCCCCAGGCCTAAGGCCGCCAGCCCTCCCCTGGGTGTTACCAAGAGGCATCTGCATGCAAATACAGCCTGCCTAAGAACGCCCACTCCTCCCAGACTGATACCCACCCATCAAGGCATAGCTCCACCCAAGAGCCAAGCCCACTGCTTGCACCAGGACTAAGGGCTCCTGAGAGGAGCACTGAGGCCGGGGATGCTGTGATATTTTCCTGGGTGCTATGTACAGCACCCTGCTGGCCCCTCCCACCAGCTTTGAGCTGCCTGCGTCGCATAGAGAAGAACGGAGACCTAGTGGTTTTATTTAAAAATCTACGTAACATGTGGATGAGGCAAAAATATAAGCAGATTCAATTTCATCTTTGAAATAATGACCCAAAATGTGCACCCAAAGCAAATAAACTCTATTTTCCTCTATTAAAGCCTAGCGTGGTTCGTTGTTTATAGCCGGGGGTGCATTTTTTTTTGCAGAACAGCGCGTTCTATGAAAGTCTGGTGCTGCTCGCTGCCAAATCTCAACTTTTCTTGGTGACTTACATAATGTTCTCGTGTGGGAACACACATCAATAGATGTCACATCCCATTGTTTGGCGAGCCGTCCCTGCCCCCTCCGTCGGGTCAGCTGGTTTGGCCCTCCTTTCTGTTTGTTCTCCGCACTCCTGTTTTATCGATCGCTAAAAGGAGTGACAATTCCTTCATCTGCAAAAAAAAAAACATAAAAAAATTATATATATTCAGATTGAAGGGGCAGAGAAGGAAAGCCAGTTTTATATTAAAAGTTCAGGAGAAGCCAAACGGGGGGAAGGAGGTAGGATACAAGCAAGGAGTCTGTGGATTTTGGCCAGGCCCCAGGATGACCTCATTGGTTTGTGTTATCGGAAGAAGCGCTTTCTCCTGGCGGCCCTATCCGAAGCCAGCCGCCGGCCGCTGTCATGGAGAGGAAGGATTTTGCGAGGCATGTTCACTTCTTTATTTTTTGGCTCGCAGAATTGAAATCTGAGAGCGAAAGGGGTCTTGAGGGGTCTCTGTTGTCTGGTGTATGTCTGGAGAATAAAAGAAACATTCAATACATCTCTGCAATACACGAACATTTCTCCATATTTTGTCATTCATTTGTCTGCAAGTAAAGGAGGGAAAAAATACCGGATGATCTGCCAGAAATCCGGTGAGCTCTTTGCTTCCTGTTTTGTGTTGACAACACTGTGCCTGTGCTGCACTGTAACCCCAAACAGTGTTGTCAGCCCTCCCCCCCCCCCTGCTGGACTACAGAACACCTCCCCCTCTCCTCATATCCATAACAAAGTGTTCAAATTGTCCAAGGATGGTGGAAATCAGGATTCAGGGCCGTATCTCCCCGATCTGGGGGGGGGGGGGGGCAGTAAAATATGTCAAGAGGCATGTTGTCAGTAGTGTGACAGATGCTGGGGAGCAGTGTTCTCTGTTTACTCGGCTCGCTTCTGTACCACAAGTCGCAACCTGGACATAACTTCTACATTACCCCATCAGATGTTAACAGGGAATGCTAGTATGTATTAGGATGATTGAACTGAACCCATGCCCCCTCATTTCAAGAGTCCTCGTCAATTACCCCTTACATCAGGGTTCCCAGAAGAGTCCCCCCCCCCCCCTTCACATCAACTGTCCTCATCAGTTACCCCTTACATCAGGGTTCCCAAAAGAGTCTCCCCCCCCCCCCCTTTCACATCAACTGTCCTCATCAGAGTTACCCCTTACATCAGGGTTCCCAAAAGAGTCCCCCCCCCCTTTCACATCAACTGTCCTCATTAGAGTTACCCCTTACATCAGGGTTCTCAGAGTCCCCCCTTCACATCAACTGTCCTCATCAGTTACCCCTTACATCATGGTTCACAAGAGTCCCCCCCCCTTCAAATCAACTGTCCTCATAAGAGTTACCCCTTACATCAGGGTTCCCAAAAGAGCAAGAGAGTCCCCCCCCCCCCTCACATCAACTGTCCTCATCAAAGTGCCTCTTGGATCAATTGTGCCCCCTTACATTAAATGTCCCCATCAGAGTGCCCCCTGACACCAACTGTCCTTATCAAGTGTGGATTAGTGGATACACTCTGAGATCTGGGGGGGGGGGGCTAGATCCAGGCCTGATGAGGGCAAAACGTTTTTCACAACCCTGTAGTTGGGGTTGACCTAGTTGGCCAAAATATCAGAGCATGTTGGTAACACCCAACTTTTCCATAAAGTAACCAATTTGCAGTGGCCGTATGCATAACGAGATTGGCTTTCTGGTTTTTGAGGAACATCTTGGCGAATTATGCTTTTGGGTGTAGCTTAATTGGTATGTAAAAGGGATGTGACGTCACCCTTCCAATATACCCTAAGAGCCCAAGTAGACTTGTTAATCCCATTATTGCAATTCACGTACCTCCTTTTGACACTCTAAACCTGTGCACACCCAACGCACCTGGGTTGTATGTCCAGTTTTAGGTCTGGTTTGTTGTCATCCAATTGAAAGGAATGGGCTGCCTTTAGGAGATGGTATCATCTTGCCCATGCAGGGCAAAGTGACAGAGTGCCTGCAGATGAAGCCCCCCCCCCCCCCTGACGCCTTATACTCATCTGGTCTGTGAAGGAGCCCCCCCGATCCCTTCTATTCGCTATGTCTGCAAATGAGACCTCCTTATCCCTTTATGCTCATTACATCTGCAAAGGGGCTCCCCCTGACTCCTTTATACTCCATGTCTGCAAGGGAGCCACTCCAACCCCTTCTACTCTGTGTCCGCAAATTAAACCCCCCTTACCCCTTTATACTTACTGTGTCTGTGAAGGAACTCCCCTGACCCCCTTATACTCATTGTCTGCAAAGGAGGCCCCTTGACCACCTTATACTTACCATATCAGTGAAGATGTCCCCCCAACTCCTTATACTCACCATGTCTGCCAATGAGACCCTCTTACCCTTTTATATACTCACTGTGTCTGCAAAGAAGCTCCCCCTCAACCCCTTTATACTCAATGGGGGTAATTTACTAAACATGAGTGCAAAATCTGGTGCAGCTCTTCATATAAACCAATCGGCTTCCAGGTTTTATTGTCAAAGCTTAATTGAACAAGTTGAAGTTAGAAGCTGATTGGCTACCATGCACAACTGAACCAGATTTTGCATCTTCCAGTTTTAGTAAATCAACCCCAATGTCTACAAAGAAGGCCCCTCAACTCCCTTATATTCACATGTCTGCCAGGGAGACCCTTTAACCCTACTCTACTTACTATGCCTGTGAGGAGCCCCCCCCCCCATACTCCAGTATACCTGCAAAAAAGCCACCCTGACCATGTCTGCGAAGGACCACCCCCCATGTGTTTTGCAATGGAGCCCCTGTTTCCCTTATACTCACCATGTCTACTAAGGAGACCCCCTTATACTCATTCTTGTCTGCCAAGAAGACCCTCTGATCTAATTGTACTCACCATGCCTGCAAAGAAGTGTCCCCCTTCCCTTTTTTATATTCACAATACTCGCAAAGAGCCCCCCCCCCCCCCAACCTCCTTATACTCGCTGTGACTTTTGAAGGAGTCTCTTCCAGCCCCCATATACTCACAATGTCTGCACTCCCTCAATGGTTCTTCCTCCATTGCAACCTGATTTGCAATCATCAGTGATGTTCTGCAATCCAGAAGAAGGGTTATGTCACCACCTCGTGTGTGTGTGTGTGTGTATGTATATGTGTGTGTGTGTGTGTGTGTGTGTGTGTATATATATATATATATATATATATATATATATATATATATATATATATATATATATATATATATATATATTGTGACAGCAGGAAGGTAAAGTCACCTGGTTGCATCCAGGGGGGTAGATATATTTCGCCCAGATTCAGGCTTTACGCCGACTTATACAACTAGGTGGAGAGTTGTATAAGGCTAGTGGGCTCATGGATGACTCATACCTCTAGGGAGAGTGTGGCGTCGTGCAGACAGGGAGTTGATGAGACCAGCTGAAGCTTGTCAGCTCATTTAGGCCTCTATAAGAACTCCCAGCTTCATTAGATGTTAGCTCATGCCTGGACCCAGACCTGTGTGGACTGTCTAGGGAGAGTGAACCCCTGTGCGGTGAGACAAAGCCTGTGTGGCTATTTGCTTGGACATTTAAAACCAGGGACTTAGGGACTAGGACAGCGCTAGGCTGATCCCAGTTGTTAGTTAGGAAACCTGTATGTTTAGTCAGAGGTCAAGTTGACCAGGATTTATTTTGTTTATGTTTCTTTTTCTTTGCTGTGTTTTGTCACTGTAAATAGAAAATAAACCGCACCTTTTTGATTTTGAAAACCACAACCTCCGTTTGCTGGGCCTGTTTTTGTGTGGGGAGCCCATCTCGGGGGTCACACACACCCGCTGCCGAGCCAACCCCCTCACAGTTGGTGGAGAACCAGTGGCAGTTTTTTTTTAAGCCAGCATGGAGGAGATACTGAAGCAGCTGGCTCTAGCAAATGCCAATCAACAGCAGACAAATGCAGGTTTGCAAAAGAACTTCGCAGCCCAGCAGCAAGCTCATCAACAGAGCCTTGCAGCCCAGCAGCAGACAAACGCAACTTTGCAACAGAGTCTGGAGGCTCAGCAACAAGCCCAGCAGCAATCTGAGGCCCGCTTCATAGACCTGTTGCAGAAGCAAGAGCAGAGACTACAACAACAGATGGAAGCAGTAATGCAGCAACGTCCGCAGACCAGTGAGGAAAGCCGTCCCACTAATACCGCGTCCTTTGGGGTGAGTCGTTTATTGACAAAAATGACTGGAGAGGATGATCCAGAGGTATTTTTGACCACATTTGAAAGGACCGCTGAAAGAGAAAAGTGGCCTGAGGAGCAGTGGGCTGGACTGGTGGCTCCTCTGTTAACTGGTGAATCGCAGAAAGCTTACTATGACCTAGAGCCTAACCAAGCAAAAGACTATGTGATGCTAAAAGCTGAAATATTGGCAAGGCTGGGTGTCACCCAGGCTGTCCGGGCTCAGCGTGTGCATAACTGGACTTTCCAGCTTGGAAAACCCCCCAGGTCTCAAATGTATGATCTCATTCACCTGAGCAGAAAGTGGCTACAGCCAGAGACTTTGTCCGCACCAAAGATTGTGGAACGTGTTGTAATGGATCGGTTTTTGAGAGCTCTTCCTACTGCCATCCAAAAGTGGGTAAGCCATGGAGACCCAGAGACGGCCGATGGTCTTGTGGATCGTGTGGAGAAATACTTGGCTACAGAGAACCTGACGGCCTCTTCCAGAGACACTCGGACTTTCCACCCTAAGACCAGACCATCCCCAGGGGCGGATAAGAGGATTCCAAGGGGTGAGGGTGGAGAGAGTGAGAGGGTGGGAGCTCTACCCCAAGTTTGGCGAGAACAGCCTGGGAAATCAGCGGCTCAAGAGGCCGCAAGAAGGATCGTTTGCTACCGCTGCCGGCAAGCGGGACATATTGCAGCCAATTGCCCGGTTGTGGAGGAACCCATGCAGTGTGACTTTCTGACGGGCAGACGTCAGTCGCTGTGTGCGACAGTCGCATGCACTGCCATTCGAGGAACTGAGAAACATTTATGCAAAATGTGTGTTAATGGTAGAAATGTTGTGGTATTGCTGGATTCAGGTAGCCTTGTGACCCTGATAAAGGCTGAGTTAGTTAAAACAGAGGTCTCTGGGAATAGCAAGGTAGCTGTTATTTGTGTGCATGGGGACACCCGAGAGTATCCAGTGACTACAGTGTGTTTCGAGACCCCCAAAGGTACCCTCTCTCATCCAGTGGGCTTAGTATCTCAGTTACCGCATGACGCCATTGTGGGAAGGGATTTTCCGAAGTTCTGGGAACTGTGGGATGATCCTGAGCCCCCCACTGGTGCCCCTATGTACCAGGAATGTGATAGCCAGAACTCCCCTGAGAGTGGTGAGGACTCTCCGGAATTTCCCTTATCAGTATTGGCAGGGGAGACTCAAGAAACTGGAGAGGAGCCCACCTCCTCAGACGAAAACCTACCGTCTGTGGAGTTTTCTGATCTTGAGGTTCACAGGGAAAACTTTGCCACAGAACAGTTGAAAGACCCCGCCCTAATAAAGGCACGGGAAAACGTAGTGAAAATAGATGGCGAGTTAGTGAACCCAGATAATACCTGCACTTACCCATACTTCAGCGTAGAGAAGGACCTACTGTATCGGGTGGCAAAAAGGGCAGAAGAAACCGTTGAGCAGCTTGTGGTGCCCAAACCTTACAGGAAGTTGGTGTTGGAGTTGGCCCATGGGCACATTCTTGGAGGTCATCTGGGGACAGAGAAAACCCGAGAGAGGGTATTACAGAGATTCTATTGGCCGGGGGTGATGAAGGACATAGAAAATTATTGTTACTCCTGCCCTGTGTGTCAGAGGTCGGCCCCGATGCCACATTTCCGTAGCCCGCTGGTCCCTCTACCCATCATTGAGGTCCCGTTTGAGAGGATCGCCATGGATTTGGTAGGTCCTATAATCAAGTCCGCTAGGGGGCACCAGTACATATTAGTTATAATGGACTATGCCACCTGTTATCCAGAAGCGATCCCTCTCCGAAATACCTCGGCCAAAACCATAGCCAAAGAGCTATCTCTTGTGTTTAGCCGGGTGGGTATTTGTAAAGAACTGCTTACGGACCAAGGTACACCCTTTATGTCCCGGGTTATGAAGGAGCTGTGTAAATTGTTCAAAGTGACGCAATTACGTACATCTGTGTATCACCCCCAAACCGATGGGCTGGTTGAAAGATTCAACAAAACCCTAAAACAAATGTTGAAGAAAGTGGTGGATAGAGATGGAAAGGATTGGGACTGTCTACTTCCTTATCTGATGTTTGCTATTAGGGAGGTGCCCCAATCCTCTACGGGATTCTCCCCCTTTGAGTTACTGTATGGGAGACACCCAAGAGGGCTGTTGGATATTGCCAAGGAAACTTGGGAAAGTGAGAGTTCTCCCCACAGGAGTGTGATTGAGCATGTCGCCCTGATGCAAGACCGAATTGCACAGGTAATGCCCATCGTGAAGGAACATTTGGCCCAAGCGCAGTTAGCACAGCAGAGAGTGTACAACCGTGGAGCCAAGACCCGTACCTTTTCCCCGGGGGATAGGATACTGGTACTTGTCCCTACGGTTGAAAGTAAATTCCTTGCCAAATGGCAAGGCCCCTACGAGATAATGGAAAAAGTGAGCGAAGTGAATTACAAGGTCAGACAACCAGGAAGGCGAAAGCCCGAACAGATCTATCACGTTAATCTGTTGAAAGCCTGGAGGGATAGAGAGTCCCTAGTCGCAGACACTTGGTCACCAGCTCAAACTGGTTGCGTGATTCCTGAGGTTGGAATAGCAGCCACCTTGTCACAACCCCAACAACAGGAGGTTAAGGAGTTTGTGCTTCGCAACAAGGAGGTATTCTCTGAGCTGCCGGGACAAACATCTGGGGTAGAGCATGACATCATTACCCCGCCCGGTGAAAGGGTGAAGTTAAAACCCTATCGGATCCCAGAGGCCCAACGGGAGGCAATACGGGAGGAAGTACAGAAAATGCTGAACTTAGGGGTGATAGAGGAGTCCCAAAGTGATTGGTCTAGTCCCATTGTGTTGGTGCCTAAACCGGGTGGGAGCTGGCGATTTTGTAACGATTTTCGTCAGTTGAACAAAGTTACAAAATTTGACACCTACCCCATGCCACGTATAGATGAGTTGATCGACCGGCTGGGAACAGCCCGATACATGACGACTCTTGACCTCACAAAAGGGTATTGGCAAATCCCCCTGGCCAAGTCGGCCAAAGAGAAAACCGCATTTGTAACCCCAGACGGGGCGTTCCAATATAAAAGAATGCCGTTCGGGTTACAGAATGCGCCGGCCACATTCCAGCGGAAAATGGACCAGATGCTGAGGCCCCATCGGAAGTATGCTGCGGCTTACCTGGATGACGTAATTGTCCATAGCACAGATTGGGCCTCACATCTGCCAAAAGTGCAAGCAGTCCTGGACTCTGTTCGGGAAGCGGGGTTTACGGCTAACCCCAAGAAGTGTACCATTGGGCAGGAGGAGGCCAAATATCTTGGGTACACCATTGGGAGGGGAGTAATAAAACCCCCAACTCAACAAAGTCGAGGCCATCCAGAGTTGGCCACGTCCCAACAGCAAGAAGCAGGTACGAGCCTTTCTGGGAATCGCTGGGTATTATCGGCGATTCATTCCCCACTTTGCTTCTAAGGCTGTGCCCCTAACCAACCTGACGAAGGGGAAAGGGTCGGTCATGATTAAATGGACCCCCGAGGCTGAGGCAGCATTCCAATAACTGAACACATCGCGCCACTTGTGGAGTTTGCTCTGCGGCTGCCGTGTCGGTGTTCTTCCCTCTGAAGTGCGGTCCCTGTAAGCTCTGCATCAGACACCAGTGTGCGGGGAGAGGACCCTTCGTTCTGGGATTATGTACACAGCCCAGATACTGAGAAGTGGAGAAGGATTCGGAGCGCCTGTGTGTATGGTGCCCAAAATGAGGAGTCGATAATTGGGTTTTCTGACTTTCAGAACAAGAGGAAATCGTAGCCTCCAGAGGACAAGGATTTTACACTATCTAGTGTCCTCCCTTCCTTCCATGTTCCGTATCGAGTACTGCATGATGGTATATGAGCGTTTTGGCTACCAAAAAAATTGAGGCTCAACATACACTGAAGTTTGGAGTCCTATTGATTATCAATTGAGGCTGTTTGGGGTCCTCCGTCATAGGGGACCATCGCTTTTTGGTAAGCAGGAATTCTTACTGGTGGTGGTGAAAGTCACGAATACAAGAAGATTTGGAATCGTTTTTGTTTTGTTTTTCTTTTTTCTTTTTTCATCTAGTATGGACACTTGATCACGGGTGTTTTTTTGTATGGACTTTAGACTTGATTATTTAAGGGTCCTATTCAAGCATGTAATAATATTATTAATTAAGTTTGTATTATTTCATATGTTTTGTTTACACTGTTTAGTTATTGTTCTTCACTGAGCAGTTACATAATTTATCATTGTGGTGAATTTTGAAAATTTTTTCAATCATTCAGTGGTGGGCTTATGTTTATACTCATAAGTTAGCGCGACTATATATTTTTTCTTATTTGTATGCACTGTTAGTTTTCAGAATAGTTGCTGCTTTTTCCCCTTGTTTGTTTCTAGGTATTTGATATATCTGCCTAGTTTCACACCTGTAGCGCAGTTTCTTTTTTACTTTCTATTCCAATTCTT
The DNA here is from genome assembly GCA_029206835.1 of Rana muscosa. Classification (NCBI taxonomy): domain Eukaryota; kingdom Metazoa; phylum Chordata; class Amphibia; order Anura; family Ranidae; genus Rana; species Rana muscosa. The sequence continues at coordinate 198,335,806 of CM055119.1, forward strand.
GAAACAAGCCTTATGTAGCCAGCCAGTGTTGTACTCACCCGACTTCTCTAAAGACTTTGTCGTACAAAGTGATGCGTCAGATGTGGGGTTAGGGTCAGTATTGTCCCAGGTCTGGAACGGGGAAGAGCACCCAGTCATTTACCTCAGCAGGAAGTTGAAGTCCCATGAGGTAAATTACGCCACCGTTGAAAAGGAGTGTTTAGCGGTGAAGTGGGCTCTAGATTCCCTTCGGTACTACCTGCTAGGTAGGCACTTTGACTTGGTTACGGATCACGCTCCGTTAAAGTGGATGGCTCAAAACAAGGAAACAAATAGAAGAGTGAATAGGTGGTTCCTGGCCCTCCAGGAATTCAACTTCACAGTAAAGCATCGCCCTGGCGTTCAAATGGGGAATGTGGATGCTTTGTCTCGAGTACATGAATGCCTGATTGCTGGTGTTCCAACCCCGAGGTTAAAACAAGAGGGGGGGGTATGTGACAGCAGGAAGGTAAAGTCACCTGGTTGCATCCAGGGGGGTAGATATATTTCGCCCAGATTCAGGCTTTACGCCGACTTATACAACTAGGTGGAGAGTTGTATAAGGCTAGTGGGCTCATGGATGACTCATACCTCTAGGGAGAGTGTGGGGCGTCGTGCAGACAGGGAGTTGATGAGACCAGCTGAAGCTTGTCAGCTCATTTAGGCCTCTATAAGAACTCCCAGCTTCATTAGATGTTAGCTCATGCCTGGACCCAGACCTGTGTGGACTGTCTAGGGAGAGTGAACCCCTGTGCGGTGAGACAAAGCCTGTGTGGCTATTTGCTTGGACATTTAAAACCAGGGACTTAGGGACTAGGACAGCGCTAGGCTGATCCCAGTTGTTAGTTAGGAAACCTGTATGTTTAGTCAGAGGTCAAGTTGACCAGGATTTATTTTGTTTATGTTTCTTTTTCTTTGCTGTGTTTTGTCACTGTAAATAGAAAATAAACCGCACCTTTTTGATTTTGAAAACCACAACCTCCGTTTGCTGGGCCTGTTTTTGTGTGGGGAGCCCATCTCGGGGGTCACACACACCCGCTGCCGAGCCAACCCCCTCACAATATATATATAAATATAAATATAAATTAGGTGTAGCAATAGACTGCTCCCCCCCCCCCCCCATACCCAGAACTATGACAGGGGAGCACCGGCGATGTGACTATAAGGAGTGGGCATTTGCCGAGCACTGAAAGCATCTTAACACCAGTGCATGTTGGCGCATCGCATTGGACCAAGTCTGAATGGCCCCCCAACACCATCAAAACACCTCTCTTCCCAACCCTCTTTTGTAGAATATTTGGTTTCTGAAGTGCTACAGGTGCACTTTAACACCGGTCTAATCAAGCCCCTTCTATAGCCAGCTGTGAAAGGAGTCCTTTCTCTGCTCACAGCTCATGTATAATGCATCTCTATTGGTGCACTTTGAAGTTTGCGTTGCCCTCTATTCAGGTCCAACTTCAAAGCCTCACGCCTTTTTTTTTTTTTTTTTATATATTCACGACACAAGATAGCAAACGTTTCTAAAAGGTAAAGTGGGTGCCTTGGAATAAATAGAGGGGGATTAATAATTCACCGCATCTTTAGGAAAGGTTAAGCTGAAATTGTGCTTTGTACAATGGAAGGGGGGCCGAGCCGAGTGTGATTGAACGTTGAGTTCAGAGATTGGAGGAGGTGTGCGCCATTGCTGATGTAAGGGGGGTACTTCAGCCCCGGCGCGCGGATGTTCCTGGGAGCTGGCGCGGCACCACATTGGCACATTTTGGAAGGAGAGCTTCTATTCAGATGTTCTGTGTAGGATCGGAGATTGTGAAAGGGATGAGTCACGAGGAGATCAGAGGTGTCAGGGATTGGTCTCATTTTGTATTTGAACTCTGAATTATTTGTCTGGAAAGAAGATAAACAGGATTGAGAACTTGAAAATTGAGTAATAATAGATGACTGTTCGTGTCTGTGTTGTGCGTCTGAGATGAAGTGGAGATATCGATTGTGACAGATATCCAGTACTGTTAGGCCTTGCAGGGTTGACAGTATTGCTTCCAACCTAAAGGGTGGGGAAATCTCACCTTACACGGGCGTCACCGAAAGCAGGTGTCCCCCGAAAGCAGGTGTCCCCCGAAAGCAGGTGTCCCCCGAAAGCAGGTGTCCCCCGAAAGCAGGTGTCCTCATTGGAAGGTTTCTCCTGCATTCCCCTTTCTGTCACAGTGGTCATCAGGACAGATCGAGGGGCTGAACTTCCTTAGTAGGGCCACAGACCGCAATCAATACATGGAACACGACCGGTTTTCCTGACATGCCAAAGACCGAAGTTTTTCCCGACGCGATTCCTCTCAAGCTTGCCTTGCGTACACACGTTCATTACAAAAAAAAACGCTTGACCAAAGCGCGGTGACGTCCAACACGTACGACGGCACTATAAAGGGGAAGTTCCATTCCAACGGCGCCACTCTTTGGGCTGCTTTTGCTGATCTCGTGTTAGTAAAGTTTGGTGAGAGACGATTTGTGCTTTTCAGCCTCGTGCTTTTCAGTCCGTTACAGCGTGCCGAATGTGCCATCTCCATTACGAACGCTAGTTTTACCAGAACGAGCGCTCCCGTCTCATACTTGATTCTGGGCATGCGCGTTTTTTTCCCCCTCGGAAAAGCGTACACACGACCGGTTTTCGCGACGAGAAAAAGACTGACGGGAAACACGACGGGGGAAAAAATAGCAGGTTCTAAATTTTTTGCGGGCAGTTTTCTCGTCTGGAAAACTGCTATGGAGCAGACACACTACCGGTTTTCCCGACCAATTTAAAAAATGGCAGTTTTCTCGTTGGGAAAACCGGTCGTTATGTGTACGGGGCATAAGGCTGGATATGTTAAAGCTACTATGTAACTGCTAGTAATAAAATTGAAGCCCCTCACCCATGGGGGAAGATACAGACGGGCCCTCAATGACGCAAACATTTTAAGTTTTTTAACATGTTTAGATTAGGTAATATGTAATTGGGGTGAAGTTTTCAATATCTTCCAGGCTTTAATTGGGGAACATTTTTGAGAAGGGCCCATGAAAGTTAAACACTAGTTATAACGTTCACTGGTGGCTTGTCTTCAGGAGTCTGTCTGGGCGTACTGTAATGCAAAATTTGCACCCGGTAGACCTTCAGCAATGCTGCGATCTTTAGTTCTACAACGGCTATAAAAATCCACGGGTCTCCCACGCCTGTCACAATGGAATGCTGCAAGAGACGATGTTGCCAAAGGGGGTAACGGTTCACCTGCGACTCCCACCTACCCTCTTATGCGTTGCACATCGACCTGCTGTGTCTTATAATAACCTGGCGAACAGGCGATGCGGCCCACAGCAGGACGCCGCCAGAAAGAACAAGCCTCTCCGGGGTTTGCTGATGCACAGGCCACAGTGGGAGGCCGGCACACAGAAGAAGGCCCTCCAGGGCTTATTGCTCCAGCTCAGATAGAAACGCGGTCATGCTATGAGATATATTTCCTAGTATACAAGTATTTACATTCCACTTCAAATGGCTTGAAGTCTTTGGCGTTTCGAGAAGCTTACCTTTTTTAAGACGATCTAAGCCCAAAGTGGGTGGCGTTTAGCTTGCTAAAGCACCCTGTATCATTGCAAATGCCGTGTTTTTTTATTTTTATTTTTTTTATTTCTTAATACAGTTTTTTTAACTGTATTTCAGCTACTTTCTGAGGATAACGACCCAGGAGAAAAACTGGGGTGCAGTTGCCACCCCATAAGGGGAGGTCCCTGTACGAGGATTTATATTGGGATCACTGGTTTTTATTTTATTTTTATTAAAGCAAATATAAAGTGGAACTAAACTCTCTTAAATCAACACAATACTTTTAATCTTTATGCTGCTATCATAAAAAAATTGATAGGAAGGTATATTATATTTACTACTTTTTTATTTATTTTTTGTTTACTTCTCTTCATTTGCTTCCTGCTAAGTCAAAATGATGTTATACATCTCATCTTCATGGGGCCTTTCTCAGCCCCTCCTGCCTGCCTGAGCGAAGGGCAGATGAATGCCAGGAAGTAAATGCTACATGAATAATCTGCCCTTAAGATGGCCACTAGGGATGAGCTCAGGCCTGTTCGCATTGAACACGTGCAGAGCCTGCCAAGGAAGTCGGCACCGTCGGAATCGCGATGCGCTAATCACAGGCAAGGAGACATTGTCCCGATGCTCGGCTGCAGAGATCGGGAAATGTCTCCCTGCCTGTGATTAGCGCAGCGCGGTTCCGACGGTGCCGACTTCCTTGGCGGGCTCTGCACGTGTTCAATGCGAACACGCCTGAGCTCATCCCTAATGGCCACAGCTAGAAATGCTAGGGGGGGTGGTGTAATTTAAAATGGTTTCTCAGCAAAATAAAGCATGGAGACATGGATGGGGGAGTTTGCTTTGAATATTAAAAATTAATTAAATAGTTTTTTCAGTTTGTGGTGCTCAGATATATATATATATATATATATTTTTTTTTACCTACAGGTAAGCCTTATTATAGGCTTATCTGAGCTGGAGCAATAAGCCCAGCACTCCCCTCTTCATTGGCTGAGGCAGCAGCATGGCGCCATTGACTCCCGCTGAGAAAAGGGGAGGGGCTGCAGCTCCGTGTCTAAATGGACACACGGAACTGTAGCTCGGCTTGGGTGCCCCCATAGCAAGCTGCTTGCTTTGGGGGTCATCCAACAGGAGGGAGGAGCACCAAAGAGGGACCAGAGAAGAGGAGGATCGGTACCATGATGTGCAAAACCAACTGCATACAGCAGGTAAGTATGTTTTGTTTTAACAAAAAAAAACGCAACATTTTAGTATCACCTTAAGCTTATATGAGATTTTAGTGATTTGATCTACATATTGGGGCACATTTAAACTCTAAACTATATCGTGGGTGGAACCATCTTGTTTAAGCTTCTCATGGCACCATCCCCCCACTCTCAAGAATTATTTGTATTATCCTTTCTCCAAATCCACAACCATTCATGGTGGAGAAGGTAATATCAGGACTTTAAATGTGCCACAAAGAGGACCTTCAGGATATATATATGGAACAAAAAAAGACGTGGATTCTGAAGAAACAAAATCGCAGTGAAACGCGTTGATCCACGATGCCAATTTTGACCAATAATTATGTGCTAGTTATTCACAACTAAATATGGCATTTGTACTCTATTGTACAATTAAGACACCCCTAAAATACACACACACACACACACACACACACACACCTTTTTTTTTTTTTTTTTTGCTATCCTAGAGTTGGGCTTTCTACTTATAATTGTGGGACTTTTGATTTTGGAGGTTGCATAAAGTCCACTTGGCCCCATTCACACTTGATGATATAGAATCGCTAGCACAATCACAATTCTGCGCACGATTCCAGACCGCGGTAAAACGAGCAATGTGAATTTTGGGTGCCGTTCATTCCAACAGGGTGTGATTATGCCGTGATTGTCGTGTGACACAAAGTTCTCCGCAGAACAGGCCTTTTTAAAAATCGTGTAAGAAGCTCATCGCCCAAAAATGAGCAAGAGCTTCTTTTGGGTGGCGAGCCGGCATAGTCTTCATCACGTTGATTGAGCTGCCCTACGTGTGACGTGCGGAAACGTGCTCGACTCGCGAGCGGGAACGCTCATTCTTACTAGGCGAGGATTACATTCCGTTCACTCTGAAGCAAACGCTGCTTTATAAATCAGGATATCATCTGCAAACTATGGATTTGCTTTTCTTCCAAAATAATAAATATCTCTCAGGAAAGATACCAAACATGAGTATTGCTGTGTTTCCTTACAGACTTCTTTACGGATACAAAGTATTTCAATCCGTCTCTTCTCTCTTCTCTTCTGCTTTTAGTTTCTCTGAGAACTTTGTATTACAAAAGCAATCACCGTGAGACTTTTTTTATTCACGAGTCAGTATGTTTGTTTAAAAACTTGTTCACATCCTTGTTACATTGTTATTACTATGTTTTGTTTTAAAATAATTATGTTTACTAAATACATCATTGTTTTAGGTGACATGTGAGTTTACTACTTTGCCTGGAATGTTTTTTGTTTTTTTTTTCTTTTTCTCTGATATTTTTTACCCTTGATTGATCTTTTACGCTTATTTTGATTTATTGTTCTTCCTATTTAAGGAGGACAAAAACATTATTGATGATGGAACAAGGGTTTTTTTTTTTTTATTTTATTGACAAAAAATCTCACCAACCAGCAACGGCCGGTCCATAAGGGGCGCCGGCCCCTAATCTCCATGCCGGATGCATGGCTTTCTATGAGGTTTTGTTTTGTTTTTTTAAATTTAACCACATTATTAGAGCCTGAGGCTCTAATTGGCTTTAAAAAAGGTTGGGCTTGGGGTGCAGGTCCGTCTCAGCACAGTAAACTGAGCTGGACCTGTCATCCGCCTGCTCGGTGGGGGGTCAAAGCTAAGCAAAGCGGAGTCCATCGGGCGGACCGCCCATGTGAAAGAGCCCTTTAAGGATATCTAAAGTTTAAAAACAAAAAACAAAAACAAACATGTCCTACTTGCCTCCTCTGTGCAGTTGTTTTTGCACAGAGTGGCCCTGATCCTCATCTTCTGGGGTCCCTCGGCGGCGCTTCTGGCTCCTCCTCTTCTCGAGTGCCCTGTTGGAGAGCCACTTTTTCATCGGGGGGCACCCGTGCGGGCACGCTCCTGTGTCCTGCTGATGCATCCATTGACACAGACAGCAGGACTGACCCCTCCAGCGTCATTGCATTTGATTGACATTGGTGGGAGCCAATGGCTGCGCTGCTATCAATCAATCCAATCGGGACCCTAGACAGAGGCTGGAGCTGGTGTGCTTGTCCCAGTCGCTGTAAAGACCGGGTTTGGGTAAGTAAAAGGGGGGGCTCTAGGGAGGGGGCGGCTGCTGCATCACACAAGGGTTTGCCAACCCCTTTTAAGTGTTACTAAACCCAGAATCCTGCAGTCACTATATCGCAATATGTAAATGCAATTATTTTAGTAAATATAAACAGCTAAATACCTTTTCTCATTGGCAGTATATAGCAGTCTTGTGACTTCTATCAGTGTCTGGTTAAAGCTTGTAGGAGGAGTTTTTGCACTCTCCGCTGACTCTGCAGGACCCCCCAGACCCTCTTCCTGGACAGTGCTGATTGGCCCTGTGCTTAAATGGATGGAGTCCCCCTAAAGGGGGGTGGGACTTTTCAGGCAATTGATGGAAAATACAAGAAAATAAGTAGAAAATATTAAATTTATTTATAAACCGTACAAGAAGTCAATCATGTATGAACATGTTATTGACTGGCAAGTAAAAACAATGTCCAGGTGAAAAAGCACAGTTACAAATTGTGATTTGATGTGAACCTTGTCTCCAAAGTCAAGGTGAGGCCCGACCCGTTTCGGGGTTGATTCCTTCCTCAGGGGGGCATTCCTTATTGGAGAGCACAACATATCTATAACGGAGATGCACAAAAAAAGGAAATTAGTAACAAATAAACAGGACCATATGAGAATCGTTGAGGATGTAGAGATGCAAAAAAGGCGACAATGCAGAAAACATGCAGTCCAAAATCGGCACTACCATTGTGGAAAACAAAAGATACAATGAAAATGCAAATGAAAAAATAATAAGGAAAGAGAAAAGAAACTGCGCTAAATAAGCTAAATGAAAGGAAACCCCAGACATTAGCTGGTAGCTTCGTGAATGTTGGGAGCTGCGATTTAAAAATGTGAACTACCATACATGGTAGGAATTGGAAAAAAATGGTGAAAATCGCGCTAACCCGTGACCAATCACTATGACAGTAATGGGATGAATTAAAAATAAATAACCAATGAAAAACACAAATATAATAAGTGAAATCAGAGGTATATTACAGAGAATAAACTATAAATGTATGAACATCAAATATAGATTTATAAATAATAGTCCATCAGAAAATCTTTGAATAAATCCAAATGAATAACACCAGTGCTTCAAGTGAAAATCATATAAAGTGTTGTGTCCACATTCATCTGTGACGTTCCACCACCAAATAGCAGGATTTCTCCTTACCAGCTGTGCACGACCCCCCGTAACAGAGGGTCAATATGAGCATCAAGTAGTTTCTCCCACGAATCACCGCAGCACATAGCCCATAAGATTCCTAAAGCACCAACTTCCGGTTCTCATCAATAGGCACATATATATGGAAAGAATGGAACACACTCCACATAGTGCATTAAACCTTTTAAAATTTATTCCATAAAAACGAATTGCACTTACACGTATGCAGTTTTAAAAACGCCTGTTTACGTCTGGTGTGCTGGCCGTAGCACATTCAACAGACACCCGTCCTTGTCGGAAGTGTTAGAGGTGACGTCAGCGCGCCGCTCCGCCGCTGACGTCACCTCTAACACTTCCGACAAGGACGGGTGTCTGTTGAATGTGCTACGGCCGGCACACCAGACGTAAACAGGCGTTTTTAAAACTGCATACGTGTAAGTGCAATTTGTTTTTATGGAATACATTTTAAAAAGGTTTAATGCACTATGTGAAGTGTGTTCCATTCTTTTCTGATGGACTATTATTTATAAATCTATATTTGATGTTCATACATTTATAGTTTATTCTCTGTAATATACCTCTGATTTCACTTATTATATTTGTGTTTTTCATTGGTTATTATTTATTTTTAATTCATCCCATTACTGTCATAGTGATTGGTCACGGGTTAGCGCGATTTTCACCATTTTTTTTCCGAAAAAATAATAATGATGAAAAAAAATAATGAAAATAATAAACAATGCTGATCACATGCACCCTCCCAAAAAAAAAAAAACTCTCTAGCAATATACACCAAAGTGAGCATGTGCAGCCTGACTCCACTAACTGTGTCTGATCCTGACAGGTTATGGGGACAATGCAAGAAGGGGAGTAAGTGTGCACAGCCTTTTTACACAATGCTGAGGATTAACCCTTTGGGTTCCACAGTGAGTATAACACTTTATTGCCGTGTTGACTAGTAATTGCAATAAGTGTGTCATTGCTACTATCATTTAAACATATTACAGATTGTCTAATGGATCTGAATGAAAACATAACCAGCTATAAGCGGAGGAGACTGATTTTTGTAGAGATGCAAAAAAAGATGACAATGCTGAAAACATGCAGTCCAAAATCAGTACTACCATTGTGGAAAACAAAAGATACAATGAAAAATACAAATGGAAAAAATAATGATGAAAAAATAATGAAAATAATAAACAATGCGGATCACATGCACCCTCCCCAAAAAAAAAAAAACTCTCTAGCAATGTACACCGAACTGAGCATGTGCAGCCTGACTCCACTAACTGTGTCTGATCCGGACATGTTATGGGGACAATGTAAGAAGGGGAGGAAGTGTGCACAGACTTTTTACACAATGCGGAGGATTAACCCCTAGGGTTCCACAGTGAGTATAACACTTTATTGCCGTGTTGACTAGTAATTGCAATAAGTGTGTCATTGCTACTATCATTTAAACATATTACAGATTGTCTAATGGATCTGAATGAAAACATAACCAGCTATAAGCGGAGGAGCGCAGCCTTTCAGTCAGTTTACAATCCGCATTCCTGTAACAAAAAGGGAAATCATTTTTCTGTAGAGAATATACTGTATTCTCTTGGGCCTGTATATGAAGTGTATATAATACAGCGGATATCTATATGGTAACCTGTCAGAGGCCGGTGGCATTGATCAGCATGTGCGCTGTACGCTCTGCCTGGAGTTCATTGTATTCCAGAATGAATGTACTTTTTTTTTTTTTTATATTATCCGCTGAATATGAGTGACTTTATCTTATCGTAGCGCATATTGAGTTATACTGGAACGGAACGGAGCCTAATCCTGGAGGTTGAGCCTCTATAATTGTATTTTCACATATCCTGAACTCCGGTGACGGCTGCAACTCTGCAGACTGCTCCGGTCATTGTTTTGTGTTTTTTTTTTTTTTTGCTTTGTAAATGGCACAGTGTTTTCGGTTGCAGTCGGTGCTGCTTAAAAATAAAATAAAAAATGGTGCAACCAGGTAAAAGGATTGGCTGCCATTGCTGCTTGGTGTTGTGCAAATCCTAGTTTCCTGGCTTTTCTACTGATCTTCTGGCTTCAACCCAGATTAAAGCTGATCTCCAATGGAAACAAAAGAGCCATCTCGCCTTACCACTTTTTTTTTTTTTTTAATGAATCTAAAGGTCCTATTGAGGAAAAAAAAGAAAATCGGGCTAAAAAGCTCTATATACTTTTACCTGAATCCATGGTCACATGATAGCCGGGTCTCGGGTTTTTCTTCAGTCCAGTAATTTGGGAGGGTCCAAAATTGGAAACATTGCTTCCTGGTGATATGGGCTATTCAAAAACGATCTATCACAAGTCATATACACTTTACTGGCCACTTTATTAGGTCCACCTTTTGCTAGTAGTGGGTTGGACCCCCTTTTGCCTTCATTCTTGGTGGCGTAGAAACAACAAGGTGTTTGGAAACGTTCCTCAGAGATTTTGCTCCATAGTGACATGATAGCATCACGCTTACACCACATCCCAAAAGTCCTCTATTGGATGAGATGTGGTGAGTGTGGAGGCCATTGGAGGACAGTGACCTCATTTTCCAGTGGTGAGATGATTGGAGCTTTGTGACATGGAGTATTATCCTGCTGGAAGGAGCCATCAAAAGATGGGGACACTGTAGTCATAAAGGGATGGACATGGTCAGCAACAATACTCGGGTAGACCGTGGTGATTAAACCATGGGGGGCCCAAAGTGTGCCAAGAAAATATCCCCCACACCATTACACCCCCACCACCAGCCTGAACCGGTGATACGAGGCAGGATGGATCCATGCGCCAAATTCTGACCCCACCATCTGAATGTCGCAGCTGAAATCCAGACTCGTCAGACCCGGCAACGTTTTTTCCAATCTTCTATTGTCCAATTTTGGTGATCCTGTGCCAATTGTAACCTCAGTTTCCTGTTCTTAGCTGACAGGAGTGGCACCCGGTGTGGTCTTCTGCTGCTGTAGCCCACCTGCTTCAAGATTCTAAGTGCTATGTATTCAGAGATGGTATCCTGCATACCTTGAGTGTAACGAGTGGTTACTTGAGTTACTGTTGCCTTTCTATCATCCGGAACCAGTCTGCCCATTCTCCTCTGACATCAACAAGGCATTTTCCTCCACACCACTGCTGCTCACTGGATATTTTCTCTTTTTCCCACCATTCTTTGTAAACCCGAGAGATGGTTGTGTGCAGTGTTAATTTTGTCGACTAAAACCGACTAAAACATTTTTAGTCGACTAACTTTATACCATTTTAGTCAACCAAAATACGACTAAAACAATTGAGATGACTAAAATACGACTAAAACTAAAATGCCATTTTAGTGAAAAGACTCATTTAAATTTGACGTCAAGATGAACAGTGGTCTGTAGTGCATGTTCATACCTCAATACCATAAATAATGACACATTCGATTTTTCACTCCAGCAGTATATAATGAGTTTGGAAATTGTAGAGAAATTCTTAAATGATGCATTACAACACGACACCCATTAGATTTTAGATGACCAAAATTGGTTTTAGTCGACTAAAATATCCTGGAGATTTAGTCGACTAAATATGACTAAAACTAAGACCCCTTTCACACTGAGGTGATTTGCAGGCGCTATGGCGCTAAAAATAGCGCCTGCAAAGCGCCCTGAAAAAGCCGCTACTTTGTATCCAGTGTGAAAGCCCCGAGGGCTTTCACACTGGAGCGGTGCGCTTGCAGGAGGGTAAAAAAACTCCTGTAAGCCGCATCTTTGAGGTGCGATAGGAGCGGTAAAAATACCGCTCCTATAGCGCCCCTGCCCATTGAAATCAATGGGGTAGTGCCTCCAAACCACCGCAAAGAGGCGTTATTGCGGGCGTTTTTAACCCTTTTTTGGCCGCCTGCGGGGGTTAAAATCGCCCCACTAGCGCCGGCAAATCGTGGCAAAAACGACAGTATAGCGGCGCTTAAAAATAGCGCCGCTATACCGACAGCGCTTCAGTGTGAAGGTAGCCTTAAACAATTGCAGAAGACTAAAATGGGACTAAAACTTAAATGCCATTTTAGTCCTAAGACTAAATCGAAATTTGCTGCCAAAATTAACACTGGTTGTGTGAAAATCCCAGAAATACTCAGACAGCCCGCCGTCTGGCACCAACAACCATGCCACGTTCAAAGTCACTTAAATCCCCTTTCTTCCACATTCTGATGCTCAGTTTGAACTTCAGCAAGTCGTCTTCACCACGTCTAGATGCCTAAATGCTTTGAGTTGCTGCCATGTGATTGGCCGATTTAGCAATTTGTGTTACCAAGCAATTGAACAGGTGTACCTAATAAAGTGGCCTGTGTGTGTGTGTGTGTGTGTGTGTATATATGTATGTATGTGTATGTGTGTGTGTGTGTGTATGTATGTATGTATATATACACACACACACACACACACACGACTTTGTTTTTTTTGTTTTTTTATTTACAGTTAAACATTTCATATATAACAATAGATTCTAAGAGCACTGTGGGCTAGCATGAATACTCATCAGAGGCAGCTTGCTTTGCAGCTCCCTTTCTCTGATTGAGACCTCTAATCTCCTGCAGCCGCTTCCTGTCTCTGTGCACTCTAGCAATAGCTGCATGTAATTTTTACAGGATGGGGTTTCCTGCTGGGGACCGTAGTGTACCATGTCTGTGTACTGCTTGTGTTCCAAGTTGTCTTCACTGAAAGTCATTTGTTATAGGGTGACAGCACAGGTGCACAGCTGGGAGATGGTGTTGTCACCCTATAATAGGAAATTAACCAGGATCTTCGTGGCAGGACCACCAGGGATTATTTTAATGAGTCGCAGATTTAAAACTATTGAAATGTATCTTTTGAAATGACGAAATGTTCGAGCTTTTCTGAGCAACACTGACAGTAAATCAATGTTGGGGGGGGGGGGGGGGAAAGAAGAAAAGTTAATCATGAAGGAGTTAAAGGGCTGATTCTTTCTGTTCCTGGGACCGCTCTGTGATTTTCTCAGGCCTGAACAAACACGGGGCTTCTGCTGAAGTGTGATGTGGGTGTGCTCGCCGCCTCTGGCGTACTACCTGGAGGATTAAACTTGATTTTCAAGTTGGTCCTGAAAGTCTCTCATAGCAGAGATGACAAGCATTCCAGAAAGTGCACAGGTTCTGAGCGGCCAACTTTGGCTCCCGGTAGAGAAGTGATTTTCTTCCCGCCTTCCCCCAGATGCAAACTTCAGCTGGGTTCAATAGCTGCTGAAATTATGGACTTTTCCATCATGTTTTTTAATGACCTCGGCTATTTAATGAGCTCTTTAATGTGGCTGTAACCGCTTTGAAGTGCCTAATCCAGTGCAGTGCGAAACAGACTCCGCGCTTTGTGTATAAAATGTCCTGGAGAGTTCTCCTCTTATATACTATATTTACTGTGTGTGTGTATGTATATATATATATATATGTGTGTGTGTGTGTGTGTGTGTGTGTGTATGTATATATATATGTGTGTATATATATACACACACACACACACACACACACACACACACACACACACATATATATATATATATATATATATATATATATATATATATATATATATATATATATATATATATATATATACATACATACACAGCCTAGGGGTGTACTCACTTTTTGTTGTCAGCGGTTTAGACATTAACCACTTGACAACTGGGCACATAACCCCCTTCCTGCTCAGGCGAAATTTCAGCTTTCGGCACTGTCACGCTTTGAATGACAATTGCGCGCTCGTGTGACGTGGCTCCCAAACAAAATTGACGTCCTTTTTTTCCCACAAATAGAGCTTTCTTTTGGTGGTATTTGATAATTTCTGCGGTTTTTATTTTTTGCGCTATAACAAAAAAAAGCGAAAATTTTGAAAAAAACACTATTTTTTACTTTTTGCCATAATAAATATCCCAATTTTTTTTTTTTTTTAAATATATATATTTTTTTCTCAGTTTAGGCCGATACGTATTCTTCTACATATTTTAGGTTAAAAAAAAAGTCGCAACAAGCGTATAGTGATTGGTTTGCGCAAAAGTTATAGCGGCTACAAAATAGGGGATAGAATTATGACTTTTTTTTTTTTTTTTACTAGTAATGGCGGCGATCTGCGATTTTTTTTTTTTTTAATTGTGACTGCGACATTATGGCGGACACATCGGACACTTTTGACACATTTTTGGGACCATTGTCATTTATACAGCGATCAGTGCTATAAATATGCACTGATTACTGTATAAATGTGACTGGCAGTGAGGGGTTAACACTAGGGGGCGATCAAGGGGTTAATATGTTCCCTGCTAGGTGATTCTTACGGTGGGGAGGTGACTGATGGGTGTCCCTATGTACAAGGGACACACCATCCATCTCCTCTCCCTGACAGGACGTGGATCTCTGTGTTTACACACAGAGATCCATGTCCCTGGCTCTGTGACAGTCGATCGCAGGTACCTGGCGGACATCGCTGCCGCCAGGCACGCGCATCGGCTCACGCGTGACACGGTGGGCACAGCTCTTCCACGATGCGCGCCGCCGGGGGCGCGCATCGCAGAAGTAAACAGGAGGAGGACGTCCATGGACATCCTCCGGCAATTGTGCGCCGCAATGCGGCCGTCTTTTAATAATGGCCCGGGCGCGAAGTGGTTAATGGCTGTGTTGAGTTATTTTGAGGGCACAGCAAATTTACACTGTTATACAAGCTGTAGAGCAGGTTCACACAGGGGCAACACAACTCTGGCCGCGACTTTGCGAGGCGACCTGAGCGTGCACCACAGCGCGACTTGGGGCGACTTCAAGTCGCCTCCAGGACGGGCAACTTTCCAGTGGCCAATAAAACAACAATCGGCTCTGTGGGAAGGAGGGGGGGGGGGGTTTGCCTGAGAAAACAATTTTCTCTTCCTGTGTTGCTGCTTCAGTTAAGACGGTGATCCGACTTTGGAGGCGACTTCCATTGAAATCAATGGGTACAAGTCGCCTAGAAGTTGTATTGAAGTAGTACAGGAACCTTTTCTGAAGTTGGAGCGACTTCAGTAGTGTATATTAAGATGGCTCTCATCGACTAACATGGAATTTGACATGTTGCGCAACTTGGGGGACTTCAAGTCGGATCCCAAGTCGCCCCTGTGTGAACCGGCTCATACACTCACTACTTTACGTTGTAGCAAAGTGTCTTTTTTTTTTTTTTCTTCAGTGTTGTCACATAAAAAGATAGAATTAATATATTACCAAAATGTGAGGGGTATACTTACTTTTGTGAGATTCTATGTATGTATGTCTGTCTGTCTGTCTGGTTAGGTCCATTTATATTTGGACACAGGCACACTTTTCATACTTTCGCTCTGTATGCCACCAGAATAAAATTCAAACAAAACAATCCAAATGAATTTGAAGTGCAGATTTTCAGCTTTAATTCAAGGCGTTGAACATAAATATCAAGTACAAATTTTGGGAACTGCAGCCATTTTTATACACGGCTCCCCCACCCCTTTTAGGGTCTTAAATGTAATTGGACAAACGAATATAATCATAAATAAATAAAATGTTAATTTTTAATATTTTGTTGAGAATCCTTTACTGGCGATGGCTGCCTGAAGTCTGGAACCCATGGACATTACCAAAGACTGTCTTTCCTCCTTTCTGATGCTTTGCCCGGGATCTAACTGCAGCTGTCTTCAGTTCTTTGTGTCTTGTTCTGTCTTTTTTTAGTTTTGCCTTCAGCAAATTCTCAATTGGGTTGAGATCAGGTGATTGACTCGGCCATTGCAGAATATTCCACTTCTTTTCCTTCAAAAGCTCCTGGGTTGCTTTTGCAGTGTGTTGTGGATCATTGTCCATCTGTACTGTGAAGCGCCGTCCAATCAACTTTGCTGCATTTGGCTGAATCTGGGCTGACTGTACATCTCTAAACACTGCAGAATTCATCCGTCTGCTTCTGTCACATCAACAATACCAATGACCCAGTGCCACTGGAAGCCACGCATGTCCATGTCATCACACTGCAAGCTCCACCATGTGACCACAGGTGACGTTGTGTGCTTTGGATCATGAGCTATTTCAAGACTTCTCCACGCTTTTTTCTTCCCGTCATTCTGGTACAGATTCATCTTGGTTTCATCCGACGAAAGAATGCTTTTCCACAGCTGGTCTGGCCTTTTTTAGATGTTTTTTGGGCAAAGTCTAATCT
>CM055119.1:198352178-198357178 GCA_029206835.1 Rana muscosa
CCACCATGCTTCACGGTGGGGATGGTGTGTTCAGGGTGATGTGCAGTGTTAGTTTTCTGCCACACATAGCGTTTTGCTTTTATACCAAAAATTTCCATTTCACACTGGAGTGGTGCTCTAGCAGGACGTGAAAAAAAGTCCTGCTAGCCGCATCTTTGGAGCGGTGAGAGAAGCGGTGTGTTTACCGCTCCTACACCGCTCCTTCCCATTGAAATGCATGGGATACCGCGGTAATACCGCCCGCAATCCGCAGCTGTAGCCGCGGTTTGCGGGTGGTATTAACCCTTTTTTGGCCGCTAGCGGGGGTTAAAACCGCACCGCTAGTGGCCGAATACCTCAGCAATCCCGACAGTATAGCGCCGCTAAAAATAGCGGCGCTATACCACCACCGCACACACCGCCCCAGTGTGAAACCAGTCTTAGGGGTATCGGATATATAAAAAATCTCGTCTAAGCAGAGTTTTTCAGCACATGCTGAAAATGCCTCCCTCGGCTTATACTCGAGTCACCTTTTTGCGCCTGATCTCCCGGACTTTGGGGACCCGGTGCCGGCCGTAGGTCCCCTGCAGGAAACGCGTGCGCTCTTTTGGTGCGTTTCAGGTCTGAATTCAGCCCAATAATTTTACCACAAGAAACTGGGAAAACGTATTGACTCGAGTATAAGCCTAGGGTGTCCATCTGCATGCCTCACTGTGCCCATGACTAGACTGATGTTTCACATGGGAGTCTATAGAAGGGGTGCCCGGGTTTGAAAAATCTGTGCTCCCGGCCGTAGGTCTCCCGGACAACAAACTTTGCACACTTGTAGAGGAAGAGTGGGGGGCTACATGTGTGTCAAGTTTGGGGTCCAGGGGACCTACGGCCGGCCAGTACCGGGTCCCCAAAATCACCAGAGAAATTACCGTTTAACATGGGAGTCTATGGAAGGGGTGCCCAGCTTTGAAAAATCGGTGCTCCCCGGCCGTAGGTCCCCCCCAGACAACAAACGTTCCCCACTTGTAGAGTGGGGCTACATCTGTGCCAAGTTTGGGGTCCAGGGGACCTACGGCCGGGCCGGTACCGCGTCCCCAAAGACCGGGAGATCGGGCGCAAAAAGGTGACTCGGATATAAGCCGAGGGGGGCATTTTCAGCACAAAAAAATGTGCTGAAAAACTTGGCTTATACTCGAGTATATACGGTACACCGATTTCCACTGCTAAATGATTACACTGATTATTGATTACACTGATTTCCACTGCGAATTACTTGGACAGCACAAACATATGATACTTTTAAATTCTCTAGTTATTTATTTTTCTTTACTGCTTTGCTATGTTCCGGGCCTACATGACACATAACATATGCTGCATTTTATTGCAATCTATAAATGAGAGCTGCAAGGAGAATCTAGAAGATGTACCGGAAGAACGGCCTGCCCTCTCCTCCGGTTTTTTTTTTATTAACAAAGGTCCAATTTAATGATGTCCATTTCTCATACACTACACAGCTAATTCAAGCATCTGCCTTCCTATTACCCGGTATTTCATCGGTGACTTGACCCAGACATCTGCTCCGCCACTAGGAAAAAAAAAACTCTTCGGTTTAGGTTTATCGGCTTCAATTAGACTTGTTTTTGTTAGGGCCGTGTCAATGTGTCTGACCTCAGAGGCCTTTTTTTTTTATTTATTTATTTTTTTTATAAAATTCGGATCCTAGCGGACGTACGGACGGGGTGACCTCAGATGCTGGAAGCCGGGGGATGCAAACGGAACGTTTTTTTTATGTGCCGTGTGGCCTATATCAGACAGCGGCCCGCTCGATCTGAACTCCGGGATGAGCAAATATCTAAATCCATTCATCATGTGTATTCTTCTTGAGTCTCGGTGACCTGTGTATATTTATTCCAGATCTGTGCAGCAATATAGGGTGAGACTTTTCCTTCCTGTAATAAAGACCGCTCACTGCTGCTCTCTCTCCTTGTGCAGGGGGACTGGTCTGGTCTCCGCCCACTTCTGTATTTTTCTTCAGGAAGCCTGTAGTGGGTGGAGCCTGCGTGGCCCCTCCCACAGCTGTTCTCTCTCCTTGTGCAGGGTGACTGGTCTCATCTCTGCCGCCTCCTGTAGTTTTCTGTAGTGGGTGGAGCCTGCTGGGCCCCTCCCACAGCTCCGGTCTTTGCACAGGCTATGTACGGCACAGTGATGATGTCACTGCTAATTTTACAACTGGTATTGCAAATGCATTTGAAGGATTCCTATTCTTTGTAGCTATTGTGAAATATATTTTTAATTTGAGGCCGGATTCACGCTTGTGCGGTGCGAATTCCAGCTCCTGTTATCTCTGCAAAGAGATAACAGAGCTGTTCAGCGGATCATATGCATTGTAGATGCAAATTTGCTTACCGGGGGGGGGGGGAGTGTAGTGGGCAGGGAAAACAGTCCTGTTCAGAACGGAAGACATCTGCGAATCAGATGCGTGCCCATAGAAGATAATGGGCCTGAATTCGCACCTGAGCCGCACCGCAATGCCTAGAAAAGCGCACCACGTTTTTTCGGCACTGCGCAGTGCGAATGCATCGCACATGTGTGATCTAACCTCATAAAAATGTATGTATTTTCTAATGACAAGCGATTTGGATGCGTTTTAAGCCGCATAGTAACGCATCCAATTCGCATAGGTGTGAACCCGGCCTAAAACAATTTGCATGGAGTTCAACTGTTAACCACTCAACCTCCAGAAAATTTACCCCCCACCCCCCCGCCCCTCCCCCTTTCATGATCAGAGCAATTCCTTCTATACGGAATTGCATTATTATAAGGCCACTTTCACACTGAGGCGCTTCTAAACTGCCAGTAAAAACACTGAGCGCTTTTGAAGCACTTTTCAGGCGCTTTCGAAGAGCTTTCCATTAATTTCAATGAAGAGGGGAGTTTTTCACAGTCCTGCCAGCACACTGCCCCAGTGTGAAAGCATTCATTGATTTTAATGGAAATACGTTTTTTCATGAGCTTTTTAGGCGCTGTTTTTAGCGTGAAACCGCCTCAGTGTGAAAGTGGTCTAACTGACAATTGCGTAGTCCTATAACACTGTACACAAAATTTGTCATTTTTCCCCTTCCCACAAATAGAGCTTTCTTTTGTTGGTATTTGATCACCTCTGCGTTTTTTTTTTTTATTTGCGCTATAAACAAAAAACTATTTTGAAAAAAATGTAATACAAATATAAATATATATATATATATATATATATATATTTCTTTTGTTTTGTTTTTTATTTGGGGTACAGGAGTATATTGCATATACAAAAGAATTGTTCAGATAAACATTTGTATACCTGTAATAACATAATTTTTATAATAATTATTCTGTAGCCTGAATACACAAGTATTGGTTGTAAAAAAGGACGCTGATAAAATAAGGCCTAATAAAATACATTTGAATATGGTACATTCATTTTTAACATTTGAAAATATATTATTATTATGATGAATGTGTATTTAAATTCTTCCATTAACCTTCTGCTATAAAACACATCCAATAATAATAAATTTTTTTTTTATATATTTAGGTCTATATGTATTCTGCTACATATTTTTGGTAAAAAAAAGGTAATGTATGTGTAATACATTTTTTATATATATATATATATATATATATATATATATATATATATATATATATATATATATATATATAATTTTTATACTTAAATTGAAGAAGCCCGATTTATAGGCGAAACATGTTGGGAGTGTTGTTCCATCCTGCTGTCCTGTAATACTGTATCGTTTAGTACTTGTACTTTCCATGAATTTTGCTCATATTCTTTATTTTGTTGTTCAAAATTTAAATATTTTTATATATAATTTATTTGATTTATATTGATTTCTTGCACCCTCAAAAAATCCCATTCCCTACTACTTTTTTGCCTAACCAACTTGGGGATTTTGGTGCTAAATATTAGCCTGGATCGTCAGTCGAAAACCAATCCATAATTTTTATACTAGCAATGGCTGCGGTCTTCGACTTATAGCGGGACTGTGATATCGTGGCGGACAATCTGCCACGGACACCTTGTGAGAACCAGTGACACCAGTACAGTGCATTTTTTTTGGTTGGGGCAATAATGGCTGGGAAGGGGTTAAACATTTAGGGGAGATCAAAGGGTTAACTGTGTGCCAGTGTTTGTGTTTATTGTGAGGTGTTTTCACTAAAGGATGTGAATTCCATATGGCAAGGTTTCTCAACTCCAGTCCTCAAGTACCCCCCCCCCCAACAGGTCATGTTTTCAGGATTTCCTTCAGATGAAACGGCTGTGGTAATTACTATGGCAGTGAAACTGATCGCCTGAAAACATGACCTGTTGGGGGTACTTGAGGATTGGAGTTGAGAAACATTGCCCTATGGGACAGGAATTTCTTCAGGTGCAACTTGAAAGCGGAATTAAACTCTGTTTAATACATTTTTAATATTCACAGCAAACCCCCCCCCCCCCATCTATTCAGGTCTCCAAGCTTTATCACTTTGGTGACCCTTGGCACTTAGGGTTGCCACCTGTCTGGGATTCACCCGGACAGTCCGGGTTTCAGGCGGACTGAAACCCGGACACATTATTCAGACAGGGCTGTGGCTCCCCAAGTAACAAAGATAGTCGCGCACAAATCTGTTGCCGTCTGGGGGCAGGTTCGTCATCACTGGGGGGGCAGGGCGATGTTGTCATCAAGAGCAATTTGACCACACCCACTGTTCGCTCCGGCACGCTATGCGCAACGCATTACTAAACTTTGGGGCATTCAAAAGTGTCCCAGGCCACTAAAGTGTTCGGGTTTGGCTTGAAGAACATGTGGCAACCCTACTAGCACCCGTGCTAGCATTTTCTAGCTGCGGCCATCTTGAGTAAGGGCAGTTGATTCATGTAGCATTTACTTCTTGGAATCCACCTGGCCTTGGCTCAGGCATGCAGGCAAGAGGGAGGGTATGCTTAACGGAGAGAGCCCCCATTTTGGCCTAGGCCAGAAACCAGGAAG
>CM055119.1:198362178-198434678 GCA_029206835.1 Rana muscosa
AACGGAGCACCAGACGATTGTTTCAAAAGTCCATAACCCTTTATCGTTGATGGCAATATGCCAACAAGAACAGTAGTATCCAACTCGGATTCAGGGGCCAAGTAATCGCCCTTCATAGGGCTTGGGCTTAAGGTCAAAGTTTCTTAGATACTCAATAGAACAGCCATTCTCAACCAGAGTTGTGTGGCACCCTAGGGTTCCTCCAGAGGTAGCTTAGGGGTTCCTTGAGCTGTGAATATATATACCTCCTGGTACATATGCACGTCTTTTCCTGATAACCTGCTGGAGTACCCTCAGCAGGGTAGCCTTGCCTGTTGTAAGCAGCCTGACCTGAGCCAATGGGCTCTTCATTTTTTTATTTTTTTTTGCCCTCACTACCATGTTTAAACCTTATATCAAAGTCCCAGTGCCTCTTGGATGCCCTTTTTTTTTTTTTCTTTTTTCATTAGACTCCCATCTGATGGTGCCTACATACATCCAGGTCCATCACCGCTTAGCAGATCCAGTAGCATGACCCCAAATGAACTTTAAAGGTGTCTGTAAAGGCCCATACATACGATCAGACTTTTCGAAAACAACGGTCCGACGGACGTGTTTTATCGGACAATCCGACCGTCTGTATGCTCCATCGGACAATTGTGTTCGGTTTTTCAACCGACAAATGTTCGCTGTGCATGCCCTCAAACTTTCCGACTACAAATGTCCGATGGAGGATCATCCGATCGTGTGTACACAAGTCAATCGGACTAAAATCCCAAAGTACAAACATGCATGCTCATAACCAATGCTAAGCATCAGACAAAAATAATATAAGAAGCAATCAGCGCACATATGACTAATAAAACTGATGCAGCTAAACACCAATAGGTAGATCACACAATAACCCAAACAGAATATATAAAAAAATAATAGTGCAGCGCAATAAATGTCCATATGTTAATGAACAATGATGAGAAAGCTGAACTGTAGAAGTGTAATGGTAATCTTCTTAATGCAGTATATGTCTTGTGCAGCCAATGTAAGGAAAACCTGCTTACCGGAACAGATGGACCTTTTGAATGAACAAGAGGTCAAAAACGCTTGTTTTCCACCATGAGGGGAAGATGATCTCAGATGTGAAGGATCCAGCAATATGGTAGGCACAACATCAATTGGAGATAATATGTGAAGCAAAAGGGGTTGGAAACATTCTAAGTGTAGACTGATATTTAATGATCCAAAAAGGTAGCAAAAAACACAGGTAAAAAACAGGCAAAAAACAGAAACAAAGGCCGCTGAGCACTGATGTACTATGGTGAGATCAGGCGGATCATATAACAGTCCATAATTAGTTGGTAGCAAAGTACTAACAGGTGACACACTAAGCACTACCAGCAAATTGTGCGTGGTGCAGCGGATGGCTCAGAATATCCCAAGTGGTAACAGGATGACAAATGAGTGACACACTGAGCACTGGCAGCAGGATGTGCGTGGTAGAGCGGATGGCTCAAACACTGAGTCTTTAACAGTGGATGAAAAAATGCGAACAGTCTAATGTAAAACAAGCAGCGATGCTAAGCCGCAAACACTGTCCCAGGCTGTTTTTGCGGCTTAGCATCGCCGCTTGTTTTACATTTTACCTGTGTTTTTTGCTACCTTTTTGGATCATTAAATATCAGTCTACACTTAATGTTTCCAACCCCTTTTTCTTCACATATTATCTCCAATTGATGT
Organism: Rana muscosa; assembly: GCA_029206835.1. Taxonomy (NCBI): domain Eukaryota; kingdom Metazoa; phylum Chordata; class Amphibia; order Anura; family Ranidae; genus Rana; species Rana muscosa. The sequence goes on from CM055119.1 coordinate 198,363,892, forward strand.
TGTGCCTACCATATTGCTGGATCCTTCACATCTGAGATCATCTTCCCCTCATGGTGGAAAACAAGCGTTTTTGACCTCTTGTTCATTCAAAAGGTCCATCTGTTCCGGTAAGCAGGTTTTCCTTACATTGGATGCACAAGACATATACTGCATTAAGAAGATTACCATTACACTTCTACAGTTAAGCTTTCTCATCATTGTTCATTAACTTATGGACATTTATTGCGCTGCACTATTATTTTTTATATAAACATCAGACAACAATGGCAGAAGTTGCCCAAAGGGTGGCGGTAAAGAGCTGAAAAACCACGTGGTTTGGTGAATGTTGGCTGAAAAGTTCACGGCCAACGCCCTTCGGACCAAAATCAACGGGAAAAGTCAGATGGAAGTCTGATCGATCATGGGTATGAGGCTTAAGGGTGGCAGTTTGACCACCACACTAAGAGGGGCATTCTTCTCATTGGCCACCATTGAAGAGGTATATTCCTAATGGCACCCAATAGACTAATCTTAGCAGGAGTTCCCTGAGACATGAAAATTATTTATTTCAAGGGATCCTCTGGGGTAAAAAAAAAAAAAAAAAAAAAAGGTTGACTGCTATAGAATATCTTGGAGAGCAGTCTCTCTCTCAGAATAACCGTGCCGTTTCAAATGATTCTGGTCAAGTAGGGTTAAGGTATTGCTTGGTTGGTGCCATCGAGATAACCTGAAACCTTTGCAAAATTCAGAAAAGCTACCCAGTTTATCTTGGAATTGTATTGAGGATATCTCACTGAGGTCCCAATCACTAAAATGTCATATTCGCTTTTAAAATTTTATGTAAGCTTTAACCGGTTGTTTCAGAAATTGTTTTCAGCTTTTTAAAAATCTGCAATTTTCATTAATCATCCCTGGTGATCCTACCATGAAGGTTGTTGGGTGGTGGTCACCCTCTAACGGGAGGTGTCCAAGCATCTTAATCTATGGGATTGGCAGCTTTATGAAAGGGGTCTGTGTGGCTCTAAAAAGTTGCATCTGCACTTATTGGGATGTGATCGCTTTAATAAATTCTTAGCATGTTCTATGGATCCATGGTGGGCTGGCGACATATATACTTTCTTCTATGCTGATGCCAATTAACCTGCTGGTTGTTGCTGCAGCACCCTCATACTTTGACTGTACCCAGGAAGGAGTGCAAGGGGAATATATTTGCCCTCCAGCTCCAGCACACGCTTTACAGCTTTTCAGACACAGAAAGATTCAATGTGCTTAAAGGATAACTAAACCCAACAACAAAAATGCAATATAATGCAGATTATAGTCCTTAGATATATGGTGATTGCATTTTTTTTTTTTTTTTTTTTTTTTTAGCTAAGAACATTTTTTTAAGCAAAAATGGAGCACACATGTTGATCTTAACAGACATGCAGTGTCCTTGTCCCTTCTGGTCCACAAAAATCTTCCTTCCTAGACATCTTCTGTAAACCACCAATTGCCCTGTCCACATATGTAATCAAGATGTAGATCTATAGACCTGTTTGTAGAACAGTCTTCTTTTTTTCAACCAGGGTGCCCAGGCAGCCTGGAGTGCCTTCTGGGTTCTGCAGAGGTGGCCTAGCAAAATGCTGAAAAATTGCCCAAAAATTGTCAACAAGTGGATGAAGCCTTCCTTTTATTACACAGGCCACACGTTTTTATTGTGTAGCATTGCAACCATGGACACTGTGAGGGCCCCCACTGGCATCCTAGCAACAAATTATGTAATTGGTTGATAAGGAGGACATCAGTTGTCTGCATCCTTGTTTGCCCCCTCTTCATCAGCACTGGAGTCACTTTAGCTGAGAGCAGGAAAAAAGGGATGCTGGAATGCCAGTCAGTACCAGTGTGCAAATGTGTATTAGCTTTGTAAGAATGGATCACCTTCTAATGTTGGTTGGTTCTACATGTGTGGCTGTTGCTGCATTATGTAAAGCTATTTGTTTAGTTCTCTACAATTTAGAAAGGGGTGCCTTAATATGCGTAATTGAAAAAAAGTTGAGAAACGCTGTTCTAGACCATATCGGAAAAGAAGTCTAGGGTGACAACCATGGCTTCCTTCATAGACATAGTGGAGTAGTGACGTAGCCACCCACTGATGGGAAGTATTCTATTTTCAGGATTTACCAGGTGGAAATAAAGCAAAAGAAGTCTAAAAATAAGCATAAAAAAAGAGGCAGCCACCATACCAAGAGCGAGTAATCTATAAAATATAACAGTTTTGGGTTTAGACACATTCTGGTGGATTGCACCATCAAAAGTAAAGTTTTAGGTATCACCAACACACCATTTTAGCAAAAAAAAACACAGAAAATTAAGTTACAATCTGGGAAATCGGAATAAGTGTTTTGGGGCCTCCCAAGGACCCCTTTCTCGGGCAGCCTGATGAAGGGATCCATAGCTTCCTGAAAACGTTGCACTTCCCGGTCGGTGAATAAATGTCCTGCTACATGTTTCGCTCACATGATGTGCTGGTAATCCTTTATAGATGGTAATATATTTTTGACGTGCTCTGTTTTTATCCTCCAGTTGTGCTCCTGCCTTGTTACCTGCACTCCTGGTGGACACTATAGTCGAAAGTGCTGAGATTGCACAGGCATGATCTACTGTTGTCCTTATCGGGAAGCTGGTCCAGAGCAGTGATGTTCAGCTGAAGTTGGAGCAAGTGCATGTAGGAAGGAAGGTTAGGAAAAGGTTGAAAGAGGCTAGAGATCCGCAACACCGATATGAGCAGAAAGGATAAAAAAAAAAAAAGGTAGAAACAGGATTTTATATAAAAAAAAAAGCCAATCGTTTGATACACAAATGTTTAGATCTTTTTTAACTTGCCATTCACAACCCAAAATTGAATTGGAAATTTCAGCCAGTTATCTGTTGATAATACAGTGCACATTTCTAAAGCAGCAAAAAATGTGTTTATTGATCATTTGCCATCAAACTCCACTTCACCCAATGAAGTTTTGTGCTTCATTGGGCTATCCAGGTCTCGTTGACGATCTTCACGTTCATAATCAGTCTATGGTTACTATGGCCAGCCACGATGGCTTTGACACATTTGCCGCCTTCATATAGCCAATTGTTGACCTTAAGCTATGTTTACTCATCCAGGTCCACATTCAACTTCCTGCAAAAGAGAGGATTTTGGCCTGCCGTCCTCATTTGAATTGCTCTCCAGCTGCTCCAGATTTATTGTTATCCAATGAGAATTTTGAGGGAAAATTTTGGCAAACCGTGATTTTGTTGAGTTTTGCCCACTTTGTTTTAAATCTGCTCAATTCCCCCCCCCCCCAGACATCTCCCATCAGCAAAATGTGTTTTACCCATACCACTGTGCCAGCATATAACTTGTTGCAGTGGCACGGCTGCCTGTAAAATTAGTAATTGGACAGGTTGCATTCGGAAGCCACGCCGTCAGGTTGGTAGCCTGTGTAGCGGCAGCGCTGGTGCTCAGCTGGAGGAGGCTGTGTGAGAGCTTTACATTTGGCCTGGGGGCTGATGAGCTGGAAGGCCCCCATTTACCAGAGCTCTCTGCTCATGTGTCGGCAGATTGGTTCCGTTCATACTGACACTCCACATGCAACATATGCTGCTAATTTCACTTCATTGCCTGCTTATCAGCAACTGTCATTTGCAGCTGCTCTGAGGTGACGGTTATAACAGGGGAAACATTTTACTGGTCACTGGTCTTTTATGTCAGAACTACCCGCGTCTCTTCATCCTGTCAGAGAGGCCGAGATTGCCTTGTCACGAATTATGACTTCATTTCTTTTTTTTATTGGGTGCATACACATGTAAGGACTGCAGGTGCCCTGAGCAAGTATTGTCCTTTGTATGTCACTGTTGCTTTGAAGAGATCTATCTTTTATAAAAGATGTACTGTGGTCTCCTCATTTAGCTTTTTTTTTTATTTATTTATTTATTTTTTATTAACTAGGGAAAGCTTAAAGTCAGTTTTTTTTTTTTTTTTTTGACCCAACCTGAGAGATTTTCCCTTCCTGTGTCTGGGAGGGCCTGTAGTAGTAATTGTGTATTACACACAGCAAGGGGTGCAGAACAGTAAAGGGTGCATTACACACAACGAGAAGTGCAGTACAATAATGGGTGCATTACACACAGCAAGGGGTACAGTAAAGGGTGCATTACACACAGCAAGGGGTACAGTAATGGGTGCATTACACACAGCAAGGGGTACAGTAAAGGGTGCATTACACACAGCAAGAAGTGCAGTACAGTAAAGGGTGCATTACACACAGCAAGGGGTACAGTAAAGGGTGCATTACACACAGCAAGGGGTACAGTAAAGGGTGCATTACACACAGCGAGAAGTGCAGTACAGTGAAGGGTGCATTAAACACAGCAAGGGGTACAGTGAAGGGTGCATTAAACACAGCAAAGGGTGCATTACACACAGCGAGAAGTGCAGTAAAGGGTGCATTACACACAGCGAGAAGTGCAGTAAAGGGTGCATTACACACAGCGAGAAGTGCAGTAAAGGGTGCATTACACACAGCGAGAAGTGCAGTAAAGGGTGCATTACACACAGCGAGAAGTGCAGTACAGTAAAGGGTGCATTACACACAGCGAGAAGTGCAGTACAGTAAAGGGTGCATTACACACAGCGAGAAGTGCAGTACAGTAAAGGGTGCATTACACACAGCGAGAAGTGCAGTACAGTAAAAGGTGCATTACACACAGCGAGAAGTGAAGTACAGTAAAGGGTGCATTACACACAGCGAGAAGTGCAGTACAGTGAAGGATGCATTAAACACAGCAAGGGGTACAGTGAAGGGTGCATTACACACAGCGAGAAGTGCAGTACAGTAAAGGGTGCATTACACACAGCAAGAAGTGCAGTACAGTAATGGGTGCATTACACACAGCAAGGAGTACCGTGAAGGGTGAATTACACACACGCACAACACAGCAAGGGGTACAGTAAAGGGTGCATTACACACAGCGAGAAGTGCAGTACAGTGAAGGGATGCATTAAACACAGCAAGGGGTACAGTAAAGGGTGCATTACACACAGCGAGAAGTGCAGTACAGTAAAGGGTGCATTACACACAGCGAGAAGTGCAGTACAGTAATGGGTGCATTACACACAGCAAGGAGTACTGTGAAGGGTGAATTACACACACACACAACACAGCAAGGGGTACAGTGAAGGGTGCATTACACACAGCAAGGGGTGCAGTACAGGAAAGGGTGCATTACACTCAGCAAGAGGTGCAGTAAAAGGGTGCATTACACTCAGCAAGAGGTGCAGTGAAAGGGTGCATTACACTCAGCAAGAGGTGCAGTGAAAGGGTGCATTACACTCAGCAAGAGGTGCAGTGAAAGGGTGCATTACACTCAGCAAGAGATGCAGGAAAGGGTGCATGACGTTCAGTACACACTGCAATAAAAACATCTAAAGTTTTAACCCTTTCCCACTCTATTAAAAGTGAATTTTTTGCCTGTTTCTTCATTGAAGAGATTTCTAATCACTGCCTGTCCTGACACAGTGAGAGAAAATCACCACAATATACATTTTACAGAATCTGTAACCCTCGAGGCCCTGCCCTATCTAGTACGAAAAATAACATTTGGCTAGTGTTGGGTTTTGTTTAAAGCTGAATTTCAATCTGCCTATGTTTTTTTCTTTGTTTCAAATCTAAAGCGGCACTTAACCCTCCTATCCTTTTCAACCAAGGAAGCTGCCATCTTGGTATCTGTTTGATCTGCAAATTCCATGGTGGGAGTGTAACTGTTTTTGAAACCAATAAATTGATGGGTTTAGTTCCGCTTTAAGATTTGGAATGCAAATGGCTGGCTGGGGTTTTTGTTTGTCAGAGTAGCAGTGATGCCACCTCGTCACCCAAGATCTCTTTAATGTCATTAAATCTGACCTGTGTGGGAACACCAGGCACTTAGCCATCTGAATGTGCTTCTAATATTAGGGACAATACTGATATTAACAAATTGCTCCTCCACGAATGCCACTTCTCCTTACTGCTGTCATTAACTAGTGAGACTAGCAACAGGTCTTTTGAGAACAAGCAGATATCGCCCTGCCTGTTGGTTATGCTGGGAAGTATGTCGTCCTTCTATGGCAGAGGTCTCCAAACTTTCTAAACAAAGGGCCAGTTTAGAGTTCTTCAAACTTTAGGGCTGGAGTGGTCAGTGGGAGTAGAAAATGCCCCAGCGTCAGGGAGAGTAAAAAAAAAAAAAAAAAAAAAAAAGCATACCGTATATACTCGAGTATAAGCCGACCCGAATATAAGCCGAGGCACCTAATTTTACCACAAAAAACTTGGAAAACTTATTGACTCGAGTATAAGCCTAGGGTGTCCATCTGCATGCCTCACTGTGCCCATGCCTCACTGTCACTGTGCCCATGCCTCACTGTGCCCAATCTACCTACCTGATCTCCTGCGCTGTGTGACTAGACTGACGTTTAACATGGGAGTCTATGGAAGGTGTGCCCAGATTTGAAAAATTGGTTCTCCCCCGGCCCTAGGTTCCATGGACAACAAACTTTGCACACTTGTAGAGGAAGAGTGGGGCTACATGTGTGCCAAGTTTGGCATCCAGGGGACCTATGGCTAGCCGGGATCAGGCGCACAAACGTTAAGATGGACACAGACTCGAGTATAAGCCGAGGGGGGCATTTTCAGCACAAAAAAATGTGCTGAAAAACTCTGCTTATACTCGAGTATATATGGTAATATCTGTAGTCAGCAGAAAGCAGAATAGTGTCCCACCATTGGAAATAGTGGGGGGGAATAGTTGGCGTCAGTGGACAGAAAAATGCCCATTGTTGGTGTGAGTGGAAGGAATAGGTATCTCCTTGTTGGTGTCAGTGGGAGGAATAGGGCCCCAAGGGCCAGATAAAGGCAAGCAAAAGGCCGCAGTTAGACCATTGCTCTATGGCAACCCTTAGTTTTAGAAAATCTAATCTGCAGCTGCCAAGTTATGGGCAAACCGTATCAAGGCACATAGCGTTCGAATGGAACTTTTAAAGTGTCTCGAGCAAAAAACCTTGGGGTTTTCACCCCCTGTATTTTGTTGTGCAGGCCGTTGTTCCATGGATAGAAGGTGATAAATGCCAGATTTGGGGTTTTCAACTATGTAGGAATAGAAGGGAAATATGAGGACACTTTTTTTTTTTTCCAACAAGAGGCTGTCAGGTGTCCAAGACGAAGTGTGGGGAAACCTCCCTAGTGGGCCATGCACACAAAAATCTGACAGGGCTTTAGCCGCTACCCATTTTATCCAAATCTTAAAATGGGGGGGGGGGGGGAACGTTTTAGCTCTTAGATGTAGTTTGGAAAGGTAAAGTATACCAAACAACCCTCCATGGTTGGAAGAACCAAGAATACATTGAACCGACCTACCCACCACCTTCAGGTTATAAAATTTACAACAAATTTACAGGTGCACTTTACCTACAATAAACTGAAATACTGTCAATGCAAACCCAAGACCACACTGGACCCTTTAAATGTAAATTTTGGTGGCAGAAAAATAGCTTCCTTCCTCAATTTTTCTGCTGCGAAAGGCAATAGAAATCCTTTAAATTGGCACAGAGCGACAGAACGGCCTGGTAAATGGGTACGGGGGAACTGAAAAGCTTTTATTTCCTTGAAAGATTACTGGCTCGCAGTACTGTGCAGATTAACATGAGTGTGATATGGCCACAATGTATTTTAATATCCTGTCCTCCTTCCCTTCCAGGTTTCTCTCTGTCCGGCGTCCAGGCTTCGGCTTGGATCACCCAGCCGCAATCATTGAGCCCAGCAGTTGGAGCGGCAGCGAAAGTCCTGCCGAGGACATCGAAAGGATGAGCGATTCCAATGATAAACCTATGGACAATGACGCGGAGGGCGTCTGGAGCCCGGATATAGAGCAGAGCTTTCAAGAAGCCTTAGCCATCTACCCACCGTGTGGGAGGAGGAAAATTATATTATCCGATGAGGGCAAAATGTATGGTAAGTCTTGCCAGCAACGGTCTCTGTCGTGTTGCACATGGGATGAGCAAACCATTGATGAATGAAAGTGGAGAAATGCATATTCTGAGCAGACCTTCCTTTTTAGCCATGTTTAATGCGTACCTGTCAGCAAGGCTGTTTTTACGATTATGACACTCCTGGGTCAGTGCCTAGGGGATCAGGTTTAGAAAAGGCAACATCGAGCTTCACTGTTAATTCTTTCCTCATTCCCCCCCCCCCCCCCACTTGGGACATTTTGTGGCTTAATTTGGCAAGAAACCTGTAGGGCAGCTTTTCTCAACCAGGATACCGTGGAACCCTAGGGTTCCTCCAGAGGTTTCTAGGGGTTCCTTGACCAATTTCACTTCTTAGAAAATTTAAAATACTGACAACAATTATTGTTTTAGATATCTGTAAAGGGGAAATGTTCCCAATGACCACAAATGGAAGGAGCATTCTCCCTAGTAACCATCACTCTAATGTACGTTGTTCTGTAGATAAAGCAATTATTGGCATAGGTTCCTTGAGACTAAGGTTATTACAAGGGTTCCTCCACCTTACAGAGAGAGGCTGCTATAGGGTAAGGAAGGTGCATGAGCAGTCAAGATGTACTACAGTTTAAAGTGGTTGTACACCCAGTACAACCACTTTCACCTACAGGTAAGCCTATATTAAGGTAAAGGCCTTCAGGAATAAACGTAAGACCCACCTCTTCTGAAGGATCAGGACGTCACTGGATGTAAAGTGCCTTGAGGCGATTTAGTTTGCATTTGTAGCGCTATATAAGTTTATTCACTCACTCAGAGTGAATATCTGCGCTCAGTAAAAAGTGATATGATCAATAATTACCATATATACTCGAGTATAAGCTGACCAGAATATAAGCACCTAATTTTACCATTTAAAAAAAACTGGGAAAACGTATTGACTCGAGTATAAGCCTTGGATGTCCATCTGCATGCCTCACTGTGCCTCACTGTGTCCATGTGCATGCCTCACTGTGTCCATGCCTAGACTGACGTTTAACATGGGAGTTTATGGAAGGGGTGCCCGGCTTTGAAAAATTTGTGCTCCCCAGGCCAAAAAAATAGGGCTACATGTGTGCCAAGTTTCGGGTCCAGGGGACCTACGACCGGCCGGTACCGGGTCCCCAAATTCACCGGAGAAATGACCGTTTAACATGGGAGTCTATGGAAGGGGTGCCCGGCTTTGAAAAATCGGTGCTCCCAGGCCGTAGGTCCCCTAGACAACAAACTTTGCACACTTGTAGAGGAAGAGGGGGGGGGTACGTGTGTGCCAAGTTTGGGGTCTAGGGGACCTACGGCCGGCCGGTACCGGGTCCCCAAATTTCGAGAGATCAGGCGCAAAAAGGTGACTCGAGTATAAGCCAAGGGGGGCATTTTCAGCACAAAAAAAAATGCTGAAAAACTTGGCTTATACTCGAGTATATACGATATATAAAATGTGGTAATAGTGAAATTAAATTCAGCAGCTGAACACTATAACCCTGATAATGGGCACCATGTGGTAATGTAAGTAATAAAGTGCAGCACTAAATATATAAAGTGAATCCGTGCATATACCTCATTCGATATGAACAGTAAGTACTCAATGGGCAAATTATCAAACCTATAATGCCATTACGCAGATATGAACAGTGAAATAATCCAAACAAATCCACTCAAAACTGAAATATAATCAGTGAAATATCTCTAAAAAGAAACACACGTTAATGGATGTGATAAATACAAATCAAAAGTGCTTGATTTAAATGAAGGCCAAAAAGAACCTTCAAGCGCAGTAAGAAACGTATTTTTTTTCCATATGACCACTCTCTGCTGGTTTATACCATTGGACCCTCGCCTGGAGCCTGTGGATCTCCCTGGATGAGGCACATTGGAGGATCTTCTGTCGGCTGACTCCCGATTCCTCTTAAAGCCTTATTTGACCTCCCTGAATAAGGGCGGTCGCAGGCTTTCTGGTAAGCCTTTTATCTGTAAGCGGTGACGGGTATCACAGATGTTTGAGCACCTCAACTACGTTTCTTGCTGCACTTGAAGGTTCTTTTTGGCCTTCATTTAATCAAGCACTTTTGATTTGTATTTATCACAGCCATTAATGTGTGTTTCTTTTTAGAGACATTTCACTGATTATATTTCAGTTTTGAGTGGATTTGTTTGGATGTATTTCACTGTTCATATCTGCGTAATGGCATTATAGGTTTGATAATTTGCCCATTGAGTACTTACTGTTCGTGTCGAATGAGGTATATGCACGGATTCACTTTATATATATTTAGCGCTGCACTTTATTTAGGGCCGAAACAACTAATCCGATTAATCGACAACTAATCCATTACAATTTTCATAATCGATTAATCGGCCAGTAACATAATGGGGTTAAAAAAAACACAAAAATTAGTCCTTTATAGTACAAAAAGAGCAAATCGCTACTGTAAATATTACTTTCACTGTCCCACAGTAAAAAATTAACCCCTTACAGTAGCGATTATTTGCTCGTTTTGTACTCATTTTAATTGAATTAACCCCCATTATGTTGCTAAATATCTCAGGCCCGGGTCACACCTCTGTTTTTTGGTGCTTTTTGCAGAAACGCACTACAGTTCATTTACATGGTTTCCTACGGGACACGTTCACATTTTTTCAGCTGCTGCGTATTTGGAAAGGGCAAGGACTTTTTTTTTTTAAATGCAAAACGGTGCTATTTTGGTCCAATATACTTCAATGGAGAATCTGCAGAAAAGCATGTAATGTGTTTTTGCAGCAATTTGTGTTTTTGTAATCTGCCCAACAACAAATTGGCCAAAGAAAAAGTAAAAATGCAAATCGCAGCAAAATTACCTTTTTCTTTTTTTTTAAGGTTATTAACCGATTAATCGACTAATCGGCCAACTAATCGATTATGAAAATAATCGTTAGTTGCAGCCCTAACTTTATTACTTACAAGCCTATATTAAAGCGGAAGTAAACCCTTTGATTTAACAGTTTCAAAAAGCAGTTACATTCCCGGCATGCCGGGAATGCCAACTGTCACATTGGTTGTGCTCTCAACCAAACTGTTAAACCATCCAATGGCTGGTGTCATAACTGATCACATGTGCAGCATCATGGCAGTTGAAGATTAAACAGAGGCCAAGATGGCAGCTTCCTTGCCTAAAAATGATCAGAGGGTTTACTTCCACTTTAAGTCTTACCTGTAGGTGCTGAAAATATCTCCTAAACCTATACGGTTTAGGAGATATTTACAATGTCCCCGTACGCCGATGTCTTCTGCGCATGCGCCGATGTATAGTAGCCTATTATGCTTTTACCTTTGCCAGGAAATACAGAGGAAGTAACCCCCATGAGGGTTTACTTCCTCTTTAAGAAACCTGAAACCATCTCCTTTCTCATGTAAGGTTGTCCAAACAAGAGCCATCCACATGCTCCTTCCAATAGCTCAACTTAGTAATGTCCTTGCCAAAAGGGTCGAGGGATGCAGCTTATAAGGCCATCCTCATGCAATGGCGCCTGAGGCAGCACAGTCTCTAAATATGGCTCTGGCCATCAGGATAGGCGCTAGCTCTCCCTCCCTTAATTACGTGGTAGGTCACTAACCTGGAACAAACTTCGCCAAGTAGTGAAGCAAGGATAAGCTTTGTTGCCACAGTGCTTTGCCTTTTCAAATGCCTTGTTATGATTAGGCACTTAAACGTTTACAATTTGTCAGTCCTTTGCGCGGTTTGTCTCACCTATGAAGAAATAAATGATTTTCACTTCGCTCAAGTCCAACAGCGGTGTGCCGCCATCATCTCTTGTCCTTTGGCATACACAGTGGTGAGTCGGGGCGAGCACCCGCATGGGACTTGGTGAGTAAACTCAACTGAGCGGTATATATTTTTTTGGGTTGGATCCTTCAAATGCAAGTCGACAGTGGCCACTTCTGTATTGACAGGTTCTCTTTGAACCCTACATATGAATATTTTCCATTGCTCTCCTTTCCAATCCATAATGGAAACCTAGGAGTCCTAGTTCTAGAAGGCCTTTGGTCTAAAAACTTTTCAATCCTAAACCCAGTGGCGGAGCGGTTTTGTTATGCGTGAATGCTTATCGGACTTCCTCTTTAAAGGAATGATAATGGTTTGTTTTTTTTCTTTTGTTCCTTGCAAGGTGTGCGACGCCCGTTCTGCTCGATTCAGCAGGAGATCTGTTTGGAGACCCCCCCCCCCCCCTTCTCATTGGACTGGACAGGTCCATGTGAAATGAGCCCTAGAGCCTGTCATTAAACCCTACCCTTTAAGCAGACCTCAGGACAGTAAGCCAGTTACAGGAGCAGAGGATGAAAATTAAGGAAAACATTTTTTTTACACATTGGGTTTGATTTACTAAAACTGGAAAGTACGAAATCTGGAGCAGCTCTGTGTGGTGAACAAGTTAGAAGCTGATTGACTGACTAATTAAGCTTTGACAATAAAACCTGGAAGCTGATTGGTTTCTTTGCAGAGCTGCACCAGATTTTGCACTCTCCAGTTTTAGTTAATCAACCCCAAAATGTTGTTGCCAATTAAATGCAAATTGCAGACATTTTTGGCAGTTGTAAAGTTCATGATTGGCTACAAATTGAAATGGAATGTTAAGCAGGCCATACACGGGCGAATTTCGAACAAATTTTCTTTTCAAAATCAGAAAGTATGGCCTCGTACACACGGCCGAGATTCTCGTCGAAAAAAACATGTCGTTTTTTTCGACGAGATTCTTGGACAAGAAACTTGTCCCGGCCGAGTGTACACTCGCTCGTTTCAAAGAACCCGCGGTTCTTTGAATGGAGCGTACGCGGTGACGTCATCGACTACGACGAGCATGCGCTCGTCACATTCGATGCCGTCGCCGCCATCTTGGTATACCCTACGTATGCCTAGGAAGCTACCGCGCATGCGTCAAATTCATTTCGAACATGCGCGGGCTTCCGGGAGGACAGGTGAGTGTACACACACACTCACTTTTCTCGTCGAGAAACATGCCGACGAGAATCTCGACGAGAAAATAGAGAGCAGGTTCTCTATTTTCTCGTCGAGGTTACTTGTCGGTTTTCTCGACGAGAAACCATACACACGAACGAATTTCTCGGCAAGACATCTCTGCCAGCAAGTTTCTTGCTGGTTCTTGCCGAGAAACTCGGTCGTGTGTACGAGGCCTGAGTATTTTTTTTTTTTTTTTGTGATCCGATGATGCCACCATTGATTTTCGAAATTCGGCCGACCAAGACTTCATGTTGCTACAAAATTAATTTTTTTCGTGTCTGGGAATCTTCTTTTCTCTCCGGGAATTTTTCTTTTCTCTCTGGGAGTTTTTCTTTTCTCGCACATGCGCATTTTTTTTTCTATTACATTTCTCGCACGATTCACCCACCATTGATTCGAAAATAGTTCGTTTTTCAAAAAATTTCCAACATGTCCGATTCCTCAAATTTGATTGCCGCATGAAAATCGGCTGTTGCTGCAGCCCACTAACGGTGCGAAATTCGTAGGAAAATATTTAGATACGATTTTCGAAAGAAAATTCTTTTGAAATTCGAACCGTGTATGGCCGGCGTTAATCAAAACATTTCATGATGACTTGAGTGAGTGAGTGAATAACTTATATAGCGCTACAAATGCGAACTGAATCGCCTCAAGGCTACTTGGGTAGTAAGGAAATTTTTTATATATTTTATAATTTTTGTTTTAAATGTGGAGTTGCCTTAAAACAAGCTGGACTGATGATTAGTTGTACCCTACCTTTTTTATTTTCCCCTTTTTTAGGCTCCGTTCACAAACCTCCGTGTATGGGAGGGGGGGGGCGACAATCGCAGTAAAAATGCGCAAATGGAACCACGAGACGCCCATAGCCCCAAAAGAAGCTCCTGTATTTCTTTTGGAGTGACGGGCGCCCCGAGATTATGTTTGCGGGTTTTTACTGCGATTGTCGCCTGACGAATCGTGGGATGCTAATAAAATCAACGGGCGATGCACCAGGAATGCACGGACGTCCCGCAATTTGCTGCTATTGTGAATTGCGTGCAGAATCGTGGGGATTCTGCCCGCAATTCTGAACGCAGAGATGTGATCGGAGCCTTAAAGTGCATAGCTCCCAACTGTTCCTCATTTCGAGGGCCTGTCCCTGATTTGGAAGTCCCTCTGTCCCATTTTCCTCCTCATTTGTCCCTCATTTTGGTCTGATCTTTAAAGTTGTATATAAAATGCACTTTTTATCTTTCAGAAAGTGTTTCTCAGTGCTAAACCTTTCATCCATATTCTAAATTGCTGCATTTGTAGATTTTAAAAGCCAATATAAAGGAATAGTAGTGGTAAAAAAAAGCACTTGTTGGTTTAACTAATCATTTTTTTGGTATAATTCTCCTTTAAGGGGGCATAGGGGGGTGGCGGTGGTGTCCTATACCTACATACTGACCTGGACATTTTATAGATGGGCCACTCCTATCCTCATATTGATTTGTGGTTCAAAATTAATAACTACTGCAGTAGGGAACAGACACAAAAGATATACTCCGCATCTTTCCAAATAACTGTTCTGCTTTATTATGACGCAATTGAGGGTTTTTATACACATGATTACGTAGGTGTCACATTTATTGTAAGATTATGGTAACAAGGGGCGTAACATAGGCAGACTAATTCTAATCGGGACTCGAAAGAATGCAAACATGTACTGAAAACATTATTAGTGCCGTGTGCACAGTGAGGGCAGTATGCAATACATACAAAATAGAATACAATTATATACAGAGCTTACAAATTTCCTTTTATAATACTTTAATAGGTGTCCCTCGTTACAATCTCAAAAAGTTGGGAAGATATGGAAGTGGTTGTATACCCTTCCATATGCCCAGTGAAGAGACTGGCCTCAGGCGATACACAGACATTTAAAAAAATCCTCCTACATACCGTATATACTCGAGTATAAGCCGAGATTACTCTTTCGTCCATGGACCGACACAGCTTCTCTATTGACAAAGTGGGTATTATCCGTTAATTAGGAGTGACTAGGCAGAAAAACTTGTAAAAAGTGTTGCATCACACCTTCTACAGTACCGCCCAGGGGGCGGACCCTCTGGGTATACCCTCTCAGTCTGCACATCGCAGATCAGTTTTTTTCTGTCTAGCAAGGAGTAGGACATGGCTCCCTTCGGGCTCATTGGTCCGGGGAAAAAAGATATATATATTTTTATTTTTTTGCTACATTTGTTGTTTCCTGCGATCTTCGATCAACTGCCGACTGGGTGACAGGCTGGATCCTCGATCCTTGTAGTCTCCCCAGTTTCGGCCATCGAGCGTGTGCCGACCCTAGCTACGCGCTGGGTTTTCCACGACATGCCCGTCGCTCCACGGGTGGCCGGTGAGCCTACGCTCCAGGGCCTGCATCGGACCGCTCAGCTTCGGCTGACCTTACGGCCGAGTCGCAGCAGCCTGGCCGGTGAGCTTACGCTCCAAGGCTTGCATCGGACCGCTCAGCTTCGGCTGACCTTACGGCCGAGTCGCAGCAGCCTGTCCGGTGAGCGTCATGCTCCAGGGCATACATATGATCGTCCCTTCTGGGTCCAATCACAGCATGCCTGGCCAACAGTCACCTTCCGTGCGCGGACGATGATCTGTTTGGAATGTCTTCCAGCAGAATACATGCAGGATAGGTAAGTAAAACTCCCCTGCCTCGGCTGGGTGATTTAGCTGGACATTCCTGGAGAGATCAAGTAAGTGGTTGTGGCCCCTTTCTTTCCTCTCTCCCTGCCTTTCCCTCCTCCCTGGGCTTCTAGCTAAAGGTTGCTGGGTGCTGGGGGTCACCTAGGGGGTCCCACTGGAGCGGGGCTGGCTGTAACTAACATTTAAAAGAAATGTCATTTTTCCTTACCTGTGTTTCTGTGTCTCCATGCTGTCGGCGGCCATTTTGAGGTGGTCCATGCCAAGTTTGGCCTCTTGTAACTGCCTGGCGGCCATCTTCCTGTAGTTCGGCCACACCCACTGGCCCCTATCAGGTGATCGGCGGCCATGTTTGTCCACCCTGTATGCAGATATTGCCGTTCGGCGGCCATCTTTTTTGTGGGCTATGGCTGCCTGACCTCTATCTTCTGTCGGCGGCCATTTTCTTAGAGCCCACATTATCTTCCATACAGACGGTTTTGGCAACCATTTTGCGAGAGCCTCCGGCCTCTAGGGTGCATTACACTGGCGCGAAAATTCACACAGGAAGTGCTGATAAAAGAAGCAGACTGACACAGCAGCAAGGGGACAGCATCACAGGCGCAGCATAGCAGTACCTATCCAGGGTGGTGAGTCCTCTGGGTGACCCAGCATCTCTGCAGCGCAGGAGGGTGGCCTATTGATATCTTGCCTGGAGCCCTGTGAGTGTCAGCGTGTGGTCAGCATGGCATCTGAGCCAGATGTCTTCTCCCCTGAAACACCAGATTTAGCAGCTGGTGTCCCTGAGGTGTCTATGGACGCTATGTCGGCAATCCTAGAGGCGTTTGCTGCCAGGGTGGAAGCAGCACACGGGAATACAGGGGGTAGTAAACGCCCCATCCCCTGCAAGCTTCTGGGGATAATTCTGGTGCAGAACCAGGTCCAGCTATGGCTCGGGGCCCAGATTCTGACGCACCAGAGACTGCAGACCGTGACCGGACAGTGAGAATGACTCAAAGTCCAGGTCAGTACGCGAGACGGCTTTGGTATCTGACCTTATTACTGCAGTGCGGGATATGCTAAAATTGGAAAATACTGCAGAAGCAGCAGAGACTCCGGTCCACTTGGGTTTCATAGACCTGCCCGCACTGCTAAGGTGTTCCCTTGTGTGTCTTTTGATAAACTCTTATACAAGGAATGGGAGAACCCACTGAGGGTCTTTACAGCCCCAAAGAGGTTTGCGGTACGGTACCCCTTTTGAGGAGAGTTTTCTGAAGAAATGGACCTCTCCCCCCTATAGTGGACCCTCCGGTGTCCAGACTTAATAGAGCCACCACAATTCCTGTAGAAGGGGCTCCTGTTTTCTAGGACCCTGTGGATAAGAAGGCTGAAGCACTCGCTTGCTACCTATACTCAGTGGTAGGCTCGGCAGTACGCCCGGCATTGGCGGGGGCCCTAGTGTCTCACACACTTACTGAATGGGCAAGATTGCTACTCCAGGGGTTAAGGAGCGAGATGCTCCTCCTGATGAGATAACATTGGCCGACCTGTTGGTCCAGGGCCTTAGGTTTGTCTGCGAGTCAGACATGAATACTATTCCCCTGCTGTCTAAAACTTCGGTTTATGCAGTAGCAATACGCCACCTGATCTGGCTAAAAGGCTGGTCTGCGGACCAGACTTCCAAGAAAGCCCTGTTGGATCTGCCTTTTAAGGGCGACAGACTTTTTGGGGCTTCTCTGGATGACATCATCAAGGATGCCACAGGAAGTAAAAGCACTTTGCTTCCCCAAATTAGCAAAGGTAAGGGGCCACGCCAAGGGCAAGGGCCCTCCTTTACTGCACACAAGTGGTTTTTTCGTCCCCCTAGGGCGACAGGGAAAAGACCCCAGGCCGATAAAGCGCCTGCCCAAGGACAAAAGCGTCCCTGGTCCCGCATACCCAATAAGCCTGCGGACAAATTTGCGTCCGCATGAAGGTCCACCCCCACCCAGCTCTCGGGTGGGGAGACGTCTTCGCAAATTCGCGACTCAGTGGACAGCACTAATCTCCGACAGGTGTGTTTGCGAAGTAATCTCCTCAGGCTACAAGATAGTTTCTCTCTTGTCCACCGGACAGATTCAACACCTCCAATCTCCAGCTACTACCGACCCGTCGGGAGGCCCTGTATGGGGCGGTCCAGGGTCTACTGGAACGCGGGGTAGTTATTCCAGTTCCAGAACTGGAACGGGGTTTTTACTCAAATCTGTTCATTGTGCCGAAGAAGGAGGGGGTTCGTCCAAGCTTGGATCTCAGAGCCCTCAATTGCTTTGTGAAGGTACAAAGTTTTCGGATGGAGTCGGTTCGATCTGTAGTCACGGCTCTCCATCCGGGGGACTTTCTGGCCTCCTTGGACATCAAGGACGCATACCTGCATGTCCCCATATACTCCAGACACCAGAGGTTTCTGCGATTTGCTATCGGGAAGAACCACTACCAGTTTGTGGCCCTCCCGTTTGGCCTTGCCTCAGCACCCAGGACGTTCACCAAGGTGCTCGCTCCGATTCTGGCACTTCTAAGACAGCGGGGTATCGCTATCACAGGTTACTTGGACGACCTTCTGCTGAAGGGCCCTTCAAGCTCAGAATTAGAGGTAAGCGTGTCCATTACCTGTCAGACTCTTCGAGACTGTGGTTGGATACTAAACACGCAAAAGTCAGTATTGGTGCCCACTCAACGCCTAGTGTACCTGGGGTTGATTCTGGATTCCTCAGAGGCAAAGGTATTCCTCCCTGTGGAGAAGTTGCAGACCCTCCGGGCTGCAGTACGGCAGCTGACTTCCAGGAATTGGTCGTCACTCCGTTTTTGCATGCGAGTGTTGGACCTCATGGTAGCCTCCTTCGAGGCGGTCCCATATGCTCAATACCACACTCGAGTGTTACAGAGGGAAGTTCTGTCCAGATGGAACAGATGCCCTTCATGTCTGGATTATCAAATCCGAGTGAGCCACCTAGTCAGGAGATCCCTGGTATGGTGGCTGACAGCACCGGCTCTAATGGCCGGGAAGTCATTTCTTCCGGTTTACTGGATAGTGATCACGACGGACGCCAGCCTTACAGGTTGGGGGGGAGTCTGGGGTGTCCAGTCGGCGCAAGGTCGCTGGACCCCAGAGGAAGCCCTCCTGCCGATCAATGTCCTGGAGATCCGGGCGATCAAGCTGTGCCTCTTCAAATGGTCTCAGAGACTGCAAGGGCGTCCAGTCAGGATCCAGTCAGACAACGCCACAGCAGTGGCATATGTCAATCATCAAGGAGGAACAAGAAGCTCAGCTGCAGCATCGGAGATCGCTCGCATCCTGAAGTGGGCAGAGAGGAGCGTACCGGCACTGTCGGCCGTGTACATTCCGGGTGTGGAAAACTGGCAGGCGGACTACCTGAGCCGCCAGATGCTGGACCAGGGAGAATGGTCCTTACACCCGGAGGTGTTCCAACTCCTCTGCCAAAGATGGGGCACACCAGACGTAGATCTTCTGGCTTCCCGACTCAATCGGAAGGTATTGAGGTTTGTGGCCCGGTCAAGAGACCCATGGGCAGACGCAACGGACGCGTTGGTAGCATCGTGGGGCCAGTATCGGCTAATCTATGCCTTCCCTCCCTTAAGGCTTCTTCCTCTTCTGCTCCGCAGAGTGGAGGCAGAGGGAATTCCAATGATCCTAATCGCTCCAGATTGGCCTCAGCGTCCTTGGTACGCCGATCTAGTACGTCTGGTAGCAGACGTCCCCTGGCGCCTACCACTACGGAAGGACCTGCTGTCGCAAGGTCCCATATTCCATCCTGCTTTACAGTCATTGGCTTTAACGGCATGGCTGTTGATAACCAGGTACTGAGAGACCGGGGCCTGTCAGACTCAGTAATTTCTACTATGAGAAGTGCTCGGAAACCGTCCTCTAGGAAGGTCTATCACCGCACTTGGAGGGCCTACATCTCCATGTGTGAGGAAATGAAATGGCATCCGCGTACCTATTTGGTTTCCAGAATCCTGCTGTTTTTACAGCATGGGGTAGACCAAAGGCTTGCCCTAAGTACGAGTAAGGGACAGATATCTGCCCTGGCTGTCTTTTTTCAGCGACCCCTGGCGACTCACTCTCTCGTGAGTACATTTGTGCAGGGGGTTCGACATGTGGCCCCTCCGGTCCGCCCCCCGTTACCTCCGTGGGACTTGAACCTGGTCCTCTCGGTGCTTCAGAAGGCACCGTTTGAGAATATTAGAGATATTCCCCTGTTGACACTTTCTCAGAAGGTGGTCTTTTTGGTGGCTGTTACGTCAGTTAGACGAGTCTCTGAGCTGGCAGCCTTGTCCTGCAAGGCTCCCTATTTGATTTTCCACAAGGATAAGGTGGTGCTGCGGCCGCAGCCTTCCTTTCTTCCGAAGGTCGTTTCGGCTTTCCATCTCAACGAAGACATTGTACTTCCATCCTTGTGTCCTCAGCCGTCGAATCCTAAGGAGTCGGCGTTGCATTCCTTGGACGTTGTCCGAGCTTTGAGAGTATACATATCTGCTACTTCCCTGTTCCGGAAGTCAGACTCACTGTTTGTTTCGGTGGCTGGTCCCAAGAAGGGCCAAGCAGTCTCATCGGCCACCATCTCTAGGTGGATCCGACAGATAGTAATCCAGGCTTACGCCTTAAAGGGTCAGGCGCCCCCCTTTCCTGTCACGGCGCATTCGACCAGGGCAATAGGTGCCTCTTGGGCTTTCCGACATCAAGCGTCTGTTTCCCAACTATGTAAAGCGGCGACTTGGTCGTCCGCTCACACTTTCACAAAATTCTACAAAGTTGATGTAGGTGCATCTTCGGATGCCTCTTTCGGCCGCAAGGTTTTGCAGGCGGCTGTTTAGAGTTGCAACTCCTCCGTTGGAGGAGTGCTGTTTTGTGTTTTGGGGTGAAGTTTGTTTTTATGCTGTTACCACCCCTCGTTTTTTTCTCTGACACTGCTTTGGGACGTCCCACTTTGTCAATAGAGAAGCTGTGTCGGTCCATGGACGAAAGAGTAAATAGGATTTTTTACTCACCGTAAAATCCTTTTCTCTGAGTCCATGGACCGACACAGCACCCACCCCTCCTTTTAAGTTTGTACTGCTTTTTGACGAACTGATCTGCGATGTGCAGACTGAGAGGGTATACCCAGAGGGTCCGCCCCCTGGGCGGTACTGTAGAAGGTGTGATGCAACACTTTTTACAAGTTTTTCTGCCTAGTCACTCCTAATTAACGGATAATACCCACTTTGTCAATAGAGAAGCTGTGTCGGTCCATGGACTCAGAGAAAAGGATTTTACGGTGAGTAAAAAATCCTATTTTTCAGCCCTTCTTTTTTTTTTTTTGGGCTGAAAGTCCCCCCCCCCCCCCCCCTCGGCTTATACTCGAGTCAGCGAAATTTAACATTGTAAATTGTACCTGAAAAAAAGTTGAGAGGCTGCGGCGTCCATCGTTTAAATCTCGCGGTCTCTTCCTGGTCCCTTCCGTGATAGGCGATTCTCAGCAGACACTCTCCGCCTATCACGAACGTTCTCTCATCCTCAGTTTCCCAGCAGACGTCTGTGATTGGCGGAACACCGAACACAGTGTCTGCTGGGATGGGTGAGGATGAGAGAACGGTCGTGATAGGCGGAGAGTGTCTGCTGAGAATCGCCTATCACGGAAGGGACCAGGAAGAGACCGCGAGATTTAAACGATGGACGCCGCAGCCTCTCAACTTTTTTTTCAGGTACTATTTACAATGTAAAATTTAAAAAGTGGGGATGGGAACAGTGGGGATGGGAACAGTGGGGCATTGTTGACCCTCGGCTTATACTCGAGTCAGTAAGTTTTCCCAGTTTTATCTGAGTATTTTCTCTACATCAGTTCCAAGTGCAGAATTGACTTTATACAGCTTGTCTGGACTCTCTGAGAGCAGGGAGCTGAAGTTACACTTTTTGTAGAGCTCAGTGAGGAGAGCTTTGAAAGCTGATTGGAGGGTAAGGAACACCCCCCCCCCCCCCCTTCACACAGCACACAGGAACAGAGCTGAGGCTGTAAATCACAGGCTGTGTGCCGAAGGTCCCTCCTCTGTCACCTTTTTATCTCTTGGTGTCAGGAAAACTTGTCCGAAGTGATTCATGCTGCTAGCAGAGGAAGGAGGCAGCAGACAGAAATAATACTTGGTGCTCTGGATTGAGACAAGTAAACACTTGGGATAAGGATAGGCTTTGTTCATATTTCATGTCTGAGCTTTACAACCACTTTAAGGCCTCTTTCACACTGAGGCGCTTGCAAAACTGCCAGTAAAACACTGAGCGCTTTTGAAGCGCTTTTCAGGCGCTTTCAATTCATTTCAATGGAGAGGGGCGTTTTTTTCAGCGCACTGCCCCAGTGTGAAAGCATTCATTGATTTTAATGGAAATACGTTTTCGTAAGCTTTTCAGTCGCTTTTATTTAGCGTGAAAGCGCCTGAAAAGCACCTTAGTGTGAAAGTGGTCTAAGGCACATCTATGTTCTCTGATGCAGTGTAATGATCGTTTGTTTATTTTCAGTTACAGTTTGTAGTGAAAATGATCGTTTTGTAATAAGCGGCGAACACGTCAGCGCTTGCCTCTAATGAGCGAGGTGCTCGCAATGTACTGAACCCGCCTCTGACATGCGGTGACTTTCATGTCATTGGAAGACGGGCACCTGACCATTGTGTAACAGGAATTATAAATAGGCAACCTAGTTTCTCTGTTTTCATGCTGTGGGTGGATCCGAATTGAATCATGTCAAACAAGTTCACTTCTTACTGACCCGGATTTCGTTTCTCCCTGGAATTATAGGGCGGGTTAAACTTGATTCTCTTTCTTTTTTTAATGCTATTTGCTTCCTTATAGAGTTCCTGTATATTTTATTTTATACGCGTTGCGCAATTTTTAGAACACCATCCTAATCCTAAAAAAAATAAAAAATTACTTTGAAGAAAGAACAGCAGGATTCAATACACATTGCAGGCAGGAACTGAGACTATGCCCTTGAAATATTACTTTTGGGTGGACCTACCCTTGTGCTTTCTGCATTTATACAAGTCAGACTTGCTACTCGCCTTCCCTTTCGCACTCCCACTGGTCCAATCGGCATGAGGAACAAGGAAGTATTTGGTATTTACAACGAAGGGGAATCAAGTACCCCTTCCTGTCACCTGACCGCTTTGGTTGGTGGTCGGCCTACTCGTTGACACAGGGGGGGCAACTGGATAGTCCTCAGCCCTGTAGTAAGCTCCAACTGGGATTGGCTCAGAGCCTATACCAGGGTTGCTTCTTCTTGCTCATGGTGGTAGCAGAGGGAAGTTAAGTATTGGATGCTGCAGGGGCTGGCTTCAAGGTGAACCTGTTCCCTTTTGTCCTGCATGAGCAAAGGTTGTTTACTTTTTAATTTCCTACAAATTTTAGACACTGTTTTCACAAAGCTCTACCTACCGTATATACTAGAGTATGAGCCGACCCGAATATAAGCCGAGGCACCTAATTTTACCACAAAAAACTGGGAAAACTTATTGACTCGAGTATAAGCCTAGGGTGTCAATCTGCATGCCTCACTGTGCCTCACTTTGCCTCACTGTGTCCATGTGCATGCCTCACTGTGCCCATGCCTCACTGTGCCCATGCCTCACTGTGTCCATGACTAGACTGACGTTTAACATGGTAGTCTATGGAAGGGGTGCTCGGCTTTGAAAAATCGTTGCTCCCCGGCCGTAGGTCCACCAGACAACAAGCTGTGCACACTTGTAGAGGAGATATGGGGCTACATAGGTGCAAAGTTTCGGGTCCAGGGTACCTACGACCAGCCGGTACCGGGTCCCCAAAATCACCAGAGAAATGACTGTTTAACATGGGAGTCTATTGAAGGAGTTCCCGGCTTTGAAAAATCGGTGCTCCCCGGCCGTAGGTTCCCCGGACAACAAACTTTGCACACTTGTAGAGGAAGAGAGCGGCTACACGTGTGCTAAGTTTGGGGTGCAGGGGATCTGCAGTCGGCCAGTACCGGATCCCCAAAGTCCAGCAGATCAGGCGAAAAAAGGTGACGAGTATAAGCCGAGGGGGGCATTTTCAGCACAAAAAAATGTGCTGAAAAACTCGGTTTATACTCGCGTATATACGGTATTTTATTGCTTCAAGCAGAGGTTCTGCGGCCAATCTTCTTTTTTTTTTTGGGTGAATTTAATGGGTTTTTACATCACAACGTAGTACTCACTTGTTTGGTGACTAAAAACATCCCCTGTCCGTTTTTCGTTGAAAAAATAAACTTATAAAAACCGATATATAGGCATTTTCCATTTTGCTTGTGGGCATTGTGAAACCCACATTCACTGACTTCCTGGAAGCGGTGAATGCTCATCTCCCGGCATTCACCGCTCTTTCCCGCGCATGAGCAGTGTTTACGGCGACCTGCCGTATTCACCTGCATGCCCTTCTTAAAAAATGGCAGAATTAGATACGCCCTCGTCACGTGACCGGCTTGACGCGTCACGTGACAAGTGAAATCTCGATTGATTTCGCAGGACGGCGTTCCGCATTGTCTCCTGGGGAAGCATGACACTGTGCTCCCAGTAAACCCTGCGGCGGCGGGGAGACGCCTACTCCCGCGGGAGGAAAAAAACGGAAGTCCAACTTTACACTGCTATATCAAGGTATTTAAATGAACATAAAAAAAAATCTTTAGGCATTTGTATATGTATGTGGTGCGATGATCAGGATAACATAGTGTTGGTAATTTGGGTGAACCTCCGCTTTAATGTTTTTTAGTTCACCTTTTACCGGAAAACAGCCTAGGCAGGTAACAGCCCATTCACACTGGGGCGGCACGACTTTGGGGGCGACTCGGCAAGGCGATCTGAAGACGACTTCAGAGGCAACTTGCAAAATGACTTCTGTATAGAAGTCAATGTAAGTCGCCCCGAGTCGCCCCCAAAGTAGTACAAGAACCTTTTTCTAAGTTGGAGCGACTTGCGTCGCTCCTATTAGAACGGTTCTATTGAACAGAGCGGGACACGACTTGTCAGGCGGCCGAGTCGCCTGACGAGTCGCCCCTGTGTGAATGGGCTCTTAGGGACTATCTGTGGATACAAACAAACAACTTTGCAACGTTAACTAAAATTGGATAATGCTCTTCCCAGAGGTGTAGGCCATTTATGCACCTCCAAGAAATGGTATTTTCCCAATCTGCCCTGTCACTATTGCACTCGCAACGAGAGCCAAGCCCTGCACATGTGTGGTTCACTATCTCTTCTGTTGCAGCATCAATGAGCTCAGCGCTCCCATGACAGGGGAGAGAGGGCACATGCGAGAAAGTATGAATCGGCTGGGAGTGTCTTGGCAATGTCCTAGCAACTTGGCACGACGGGATGATGACCTCTACATTTTTCGGCTAGGTTTCAGGAGGTACATAGATGGCCTACATCTATAGCAAGGACATTGTTTAAATTTGATCATATCTGCACAGTTTGTTCTTTGTCTACAGATGCCCCTTACCGCCATAAGCAGTTTTTTGGTACAGGTGAACTAACCCTTTAAGGCAGGGGTTTCGAACTCCATTTCATTGTGGGTCGCATCAGCAATTATGGTTGTCATCAAAGGGTCGGTTGTATCTGTAAGACTATATAAATTTACGCAGGGCTTCTTTTTTTTTTTTCCAGAGAATCGGTGCAGCAACTCAACCATGCCCCCCTAACCGAACCACATTGAACGATGGGTGTGCCTAAATTGAACAGTTGAAGGATCTTAAGGGGGCAATGAATATCAGGAGTGTGTTATGTACAGAGCTCAGGGATGACCAGACGTACAGAGTCCAGGGTTCAGGAGTATGCCATGTAGAGAGTCCAGGGTTCAGGAGTATGCCATGTAGAGAGTCCAGGGTTCAGGAGTATGCCATGTAGAGAGTCCAGGGTTCAGGAGTATGCCATGTAGAGAGTCCAGGGTTCAGGAGTATGCCATGTAGAAAGTCCAGGGTTCAGGAGTATGCCATGTAGAGAGTCCAGGGTTCAGGAGTATGCCATGTAGAGAGTCCAGGGTTCAGGAGTATGCCATGTAGAGAGTCCAGGGTTCAGGAGTATGCCATGTAGAGAGTCCAGGGTTCAGGAGTATGCCATGTAGAGAGTCCAGGGTTCAGGAGTATGCCATGTAGAGAGTCCAGGGTTCAGGAGTATGCCATGTAGAGAGTCCAGGGTTCAGGAGTATGCCATGTAGAGAGTCCAGGGTTCAGGGGTATGCCATGTAGAGTGTTCAGGGGTATGCCATGTAGAGAGTCCAGGGGGGTGCGCCGTGTAGAGAGTCCGGGGGGGGGGGGGTGCGCCGTGTAGAGAGTCCGGGGGGGGGGTGCGCCGTGTAGAGAGTCCGGGGGGGTGCGCCGTGTAGAGAGTCCGGGGGGGTGCGCCGTGTAGAGAGTCCGGGGGGGTGCGCCGTGTAGAGAGTCCAGGGTTCGGCTCTTTCACATCTCACTTCCACCCCTCCCTCTAGGCACAAGGGCCACATGAAATGGCCTGGAGGGCTGGATTCGGCCCGCGGGCCTTGTGTTTGACACCAATATATATGTAGGCTGCCATTGCTGTATAGACTGCCTTTGCTGGTCACCTTCAGACAATTGCCTGTTTGTCATATTAGTCCACTAGTGTCTGTAATTTAGGTCACCTACCTGGCACATGATTGCAACCAGTGTAGTCTGTCATGTCAAAACTCCATGATGCATATTTGTTTGTTTGCTTGGAAAACATTGAAGCCATTTTATCAGCAGAACATCAAGACAACTAGCATTTTCAGAAGAAGTGGCTAGCATGGGGAAACGGGTTCTCTCAGTGCCGTTTTATAGGAATCTGTAATGCCCTAGTTGGAGCATCTCATTCTTGTATGCAAAACCCACAAAGGGCGGGTATAGGGACAGAGAGCTATCTGCTTGCCCATGAGTAGCTGCTGTCCTTGACTGACCCTCACTGTGGTGATATATTTGATCCTTTACTCTTCAAAGAATGGTCTCTGTTTAAAAGGGAGGCTTCTGAACAAGTTGAAAAATCTCCCTCTGTGATAACTAACACTTCCATCCTCGGAGCTCAGCAATGCCCTTCGTTATTTGAAAACGGCCCGTTGGGTCGCAAGCCAAGCTCAAAATTGTGTTATCATTCATTCCTGTGGACCTAAACAAAACCGCAGAAGCTTACCAAATAGTGGGAGTGATACGTTTTTAAAGCATTTAGCATTTCTTTGTAGATGGTCAATGAAAATTGATCTGCAATATAGTATGACACCCTAGTTAAGATCAATAAGATATGGAAAGAATGGATAGTATGGAGGGGTGATCCTAACATCTATAGCCCAACAAGGAAGGTATGAGGTTTAATTGGGGTTGTGTTAGTATATTATTGTGTGTGTGTGTGTGTGTGTGTGTGTGCTTTTTAATGCACGTCAGAAGTGTCTAACATACACTAAGTATTGGGACGCCTGCCTTTATATGCACATGAACTTTAATGACATCCCAGTCTTAGTCTCTAGGGTTCAATATTAATTTGGCCCATCCTTTGCAGCTATAACTGCTTCAACTCTTCTGGGAAGGCCGTCCACAAGGTTTAGGAGTGTCTCTATGGGAATGTTTGACCATTCTTCCAGAAGCGCATTTGTGAGGTCAGGCACTGATGTTGGACGAGAAGGCCTGGTCCGCAGTCTCCACTCTAATTCACCCCAAAGGTGTTCTATCGGGTTGAGGTCCGGACTCTGTGCAGGCCAGTCCAAGTTCCTCCACCCCAAACTCGCTCATCCATGTCTTTGTGGACCTTGCTTTGTGCACTCTGGTTCAAATCATTTGGTGGAGGGGGGGATTATGGTGTGGCGGTTGTTTTTCAGGGGTTGGGTTTGGCCCCTTTAGTTCCAGCAAAGGGAACTTTTAAGGTGTCAGCATACCAAGACATTTTAATGCTCCCAACGATGTGGGAAGAGTTTGGGGATGTCCCCTTCCTGTTCCAACATGACTGCGCACCAGTGCATAAAGCAAGATCCATAAGGCAAGGTGAGGCAAGTTGCACTAAAAGTCCTCTTTTACCAGGAAAATCCCCCGGGCGCTCATGTCCTTGATGTTCCTTTTTGGCTGCCAGTTCAAACCAGTGGACCGCCCCCCCCCCCTCCAAACGTATCATTCCTTGTCCCCAGTGACTACTACCTCTTCCAATTTTTGTCGGGGTGTACAACTTCCTGGTGCTCTTCCAAGATTGAACGTTTTGAAAGCCATGATGAACTCCATGAGGGTTTGAGATTCCAACAGGAGTTTTTACTGAAACAGAATGCTACAGCATCACCCAAGGGAGTGCATTGAGGTAAAAATTTAAGGGGAGATGGTGGAAAAACCCCAAATTTCATGATCCTGAGCCTTTTTCTTTTTGTGTGAGGCTACGGACTTCTGGATCACCCCTTGTATCCCTCAACGGACTTCAACCAAATATTTTTAAGCCCAAACTTTTCAACATACAGGGCATAGGATTTTCCAGGTCACAAATTTCACCTTCTTTCTCTTGACATTTGTGCCTCCCTTTTATTGGCAAGTAAAATTGAGCATTTATTAGCTTATTGCCATATAGAATTTTGTGTGTGCATATATCTGTACCTCTGCCGTGTCCGCCGCAATGTGTAACATTGCCTAGATTCTTTTTAATTTCAATGTAACTTTTCATATAGTTTTAGACAAGTGGTCTCCAAACTGTGACCTATGGGCCTGATGCAGCCCTTTACTTGTCTTTTCTGGCCATTGGGCACTATTTCCCCCCCTCCACACACACACACACACTAATACCAATAATGGGGCACTAGTCCTCATCCTCCTGACCACACGTTGTATAACTTTTTTGCTCCCCCTACCACCAAGCCTGAGGCGTTGCTTACTTCCTAATTGATGCAGGAGCATTGTCTACTCCCCACTGGCCACAGCCCAGCCCACCAAAAGTTTAAAGGCCAGTACACTGGCACTTTGTATAGAAAATTTAGAGACCCCTGCTTTACACAATGCTTTTAATAAATTTACAAAAAAAAATAACCTTCACAAGCAACAAGAGAAAGCTGGTGGGAGTTGTGTTCCTGGCAAACAATGCCCCCGAGCTTGGAGACAACCTTTTTTCAACTTCGCCAAGATCCAACAGCAGCTCATGGGGGCTATGGTCCACGAGAAGCTCAAGTCCATTCTTGAGAACTCTCTGGAGAATGCCTGCGTGAACATAGATCACACTCTACTTTCAGTATGAAGACCTCTACAGTTCATGTTTTCTACGACCAGATGGTGGCCCATACAGGACTTACCACCCTTACTCTTTTCCCCCTTCCTCTGCCCACCCCAGGCAAGAACCTATTCTAGTTCTCCTCCTCATCCCTCGTTCTTCTTTCTATTCTTCTTCTGTTGCCTATGTCCAGATTTATCCTTTCTCCCACAGAGGCATTTGTACCCATCGACACAGAGCAAACCCTATTGGCATAAACCTGTACATCCACCATTAAAGGTTGCGCTACTTTGCCTCCACCTACAATTGTTGTTCTAAGCCTCATGTATATTTTAATGACTCCTCTGCTTATACCTTCTTTTTGTTTTTAACCTTTCACACTGGGGCAGGAGGTGCGGTGGCGGTATAGCGGCACTATACCGTCAGAATTGCCGTGGAATTGCGACAGTATTCGGCCGCTAGCGGTGCAGTTTTAGCTTTTGAAAAAGGGTTAATACTGCCGGCAATGCACGGTATTACCGCTGTTTCCCATTGCTTTCAATGGGAAGGAGCGGTAAACACACCGCTCCTCTCACCACTCCAAAGATGCTGCTAGCAGGACTTTTGGAGCGGTCCCGCCAGCACATCGCCTCAGTATGAAAGCCCTCAGGCTTTCACATTGAGACTGCAGGGGCAGGAGTTTTTCAGGCGGTATTTAGGCGCTATTTTTAGCGCTAAAACGCCTGAAAAACCCCTTCGTGTAAAAGAGGGGTCTTTATCTTTTTGGTAGTGTAGCGGGTATATGCTTTTCTTCATGTTTGAATTTGGTAGGGGATCTGTGATGTGTGGTTCCCTGGGGGCCCAGCGGGTGGCGCTGTCACTTTGGGCCCAGGGTTGAGCCATCGTTGCAGTGGCATACCCTTTTTGGCCTCTCGCAGCATGAGTACAGCAGGGCGGGGGCTCCGCTCGGCTTGCTGGGGGAGGGTATAAAGGGGCGGCCATTTTGGTCAGTGGGTCGTCGAGTCCCAGGCACCTTCAGCCTGAGGGCTGTGGTTCGTGGTCGGTGTCCAGGCGGCCTAGGCCTGGACACCCGGAGCTCGTGTTCCACCCCAGGCACCTTCAGCCTGGGGTGAGGTACTCGGTTGGAGGCCTGGGGCCCAGTGTCCTCCGCTGAGCTCTGCGAGGGAAGGATTTCCTAGGGGGTCCCGGGAGTGGGGTACCCGAATCCAGAGGCGTAAGGGACCGGAGGAGCTACTCACCCGAAGACCTGGTGCAGCAGATTGCTGGTGCCGGGTGAGCCTCAGGAGACCGCCCGGAGGGGTACCTTCCCAAACAGGGGCCAAGTGCAGTCAGGAGGAAGGTTCACCGTTCATCCGGTCGGTGGCAGCGACCAAGATTCTCAGCAGGTGGCAAAGATCATGTGCCAAACCTATTTGCTGATAGAGGAATAGGAGAGGTCATTGTGCCTGGGCCTACTCTTATCCACACCCCCTGTCTGTTCGTTGAGGGAGTCCCAACTGATTGTGTTTCATCCTGACATTGAAGAATAAAGGAGTGTTGGACTTTTATTTGTGTGGTGCTCAATTACTGGCAGACACTGTTCCAGAGAAGAGGTGGAGGCTTCAAACTCAGAACACCGACCCGAAGGTAAAGGAACTTTGCTTACACCACACAAACATCTGCGGTGAAGGCTTGGCGTGGTGACCCCGCACTCTCTCCTCTAAGGTGCCCCTAGACAAGCAGAAACCAGCCAACAGTGGAGTGAGAGAGTGGAGGCCGCTACACGAGTATCTGTAAATTTCGAAAAAGCACGATAAACCAGGAGTGTCCAACCTTTTGACCTTCCTGGGCCACATTGGGAGAAGAGGAATTTGTCACATAAAATACACAAACAACCAAAAATGCTGATGAACAGAAAAAGTTGGGCAGATGACAAGTTAACGATCACTGATGAAGATAATTTACCTATCTGAGTAAAACAACTTCATTTTTTTTATTTTATTATTATAAAAGTAGTAGAGGGCAACATGAAACTAGTGCAATATTTTGACACTTTTTCTTTACAAATGAATGCACTAATACCTGATTGAATGGATAGAGTAGCAATTCTCGCTTAATTTTCAAGGTCCTCATCTGTTATTTTGGTTATAATTTTGCCCTTCGTGTGCTTCATCTGTCAAAATGTTTGTTCACAAGCGTATATAGGTTCTACCGAAAATGAATGACCTGAATAAGGCCCCCTTCACACTGAAGCGTATTTCAGGCGTTTTAGCGCTACAAAAATAGCGCGTTAAATAACGCCTGAAATACTCCTTCCCCAGCATTCTCAATGTGAAGGCCCAAGGGCTTTCACACTGAGGCGATGCGCTGGCAGGAGAAAAAAAAATCCCATGCAAGCCGCATCTTTGGAGCGGTGAGTATACCGCTCCTTCCCATTGAAATCAATGGGACACCGCGGTAATACCGCCCGAAAACCGCGGTTTGCGGGCGGTATTAACCCTTTTCCGGCCGCTAGCGGGGGGGGGGGTTAAAACCGCACCGCTATCGGCCGAATATCGCGGTAATTACAGCGGTATAGCGGCGTTAAACATCGCGCCGCTATACCGCCACCGCACATGCCCGCCCCAGTGTGAAAGGGGCCTAAGGCGCAAATGTGAAGAGTGGGAGATTTTTTCTTTGGGAAGATAAACCTTCTTAAAAGTCCAGTAAAGGGGCGTTTGTCAAATTTTTTCTTCGCCCCCATGTGTTGGCTAAGGGTAAATGCATTCGTGCAAAAAATTCAAAAAAACAAATCAACAATTTTAGGTACATTTTTATGATTTTGTGTTGGGCCACATTCATAGCCGTCTTGGGCTACATGTGGGCCGCGGGTTGGACGCCCCTGCAATAAACCTTTTGGGGAAACAAAATGTCAAAAACAAAATTTTATTGAAACCTGAAAAAAACTATTTTGAAGAGTCGGCTTTTGGCCATTGAAGTTTTGGCTGCAGTGGGTGAGCTGGTCGGTTACCGTTGGAAGAGACCAAGATATGACCAGCTCGTCAGTCTGCTCCAGATTAGTCATAGGAGCCCAATTTAGTGCAAAAGAATAATAAAACTATATATACCAATCCTTCACTTCCTGTGAAAACCGGCGTGATTCCGGAGCTGCTACTGAACTAATAATTGAGGCCAATGATTGATTTTGTGTTGTCAGAACAGAATTATCGGCCTGGTCAATTTTTTATTCCTCCCGGAGCTCGGGAGCCCTATCCGGAACAGCACGCTGTCCACAAACGGCGCCTCCTGTACGCCGTTTATTCTGCCTCTCTTGCAGATGACTCAATTTTCGGCGTGCGTGTAGTTTTTAGTTCCTAAGTAAGTAACTGTAGGAGCCTGCAGAGAAAACGAGCACACAGTGTAGAGAGGGGAAAGCAGATGGTACTGCGGCTGCCACCAGCTGTGCTCCCCCCCCCCCCAGTGCTGGCTGAATGATGTAATGGAAAGATGGATCTCCCCCCCCCCCCCTCCTCTTTGGTGTGCAAGGCTCTTCCAGGCTGTCAGTGTGGACTGGAGGCAGCAGCAATCCTCTAGGCTTTTAGTTTGCAGCTGTCATGTGACCTCAGCAGCCAAATGGAACATAATGTCTGGAATAAAAAAAAAAATTTATATAGACCCGGGCTGATGCTACTCAGCTGCTGTTGGCAGAAAGTTTGTAGGCCCTGCTGGATTGCTGGGGTCTGGAGATTAACTGATCTCTTCTCTTCCACGTTTTTGATTTGAAATTAAATTGGAGTAGTGCTGCCTACCGCACAATGCCTGTTTCTGGTATCGCTTTTGAAATTTGCCGCTTATTTAAACCTTGCCTTTTTTTTTTTTTTTTTTTTATCTTTTGAAACATTTCATTTTTTCTTTTTATTTTTTCTTTTTTTTTTTCTTTTTGAACATTTCATTTTGTCTTTTTTTTTTTTTTTTTTTACAAAGTTTTGATTTTGCTCGTGCAAATGGTATAATTTCATGGCATGTCAGGGAGAAAAAAAGTGAGTTAGCGATTACGTCTAAGGTTTATGCGGCAATTCATAGCATCCAATCAGAAGTAGTCGGAGCTGAGCTGGTCTGCTGAACAGCATAAAGTCTGTTCATTGGCCAGAGCTCAACTAGTTTGTGAAATTCACCACAAGCCCGGGCTTGTTCAGAGTCCTCCAGGACACCTGTTGGGGGTCCCTGTGCATTGCTGCTTATTCATGCATAATGAGTAGATTTGGGGGGGGGAGGGATAGGTTCCTCCTGTTTTCTGTATCTATATAGGTCACAAATATCGTGGTCAGTTTACATAAGGGAGGGTAGAAACTCAGGATCAGCCAGGTTTTTTTTAGGTGTTACAGGGGGGGGCAAATGACACAGCAGAAGCACTGTGCTGTATAACCTGCTTTAAAGCGGAGGTTCACCCAAAAGTGAACCTCCGCTTTTCGGAACCCTCCCCCCCCTCCGGTGTCACATTTGGGCACCTTTCAGGGGGGAGGGGGGTGCAGATACCTGTATAAAACAGGTATTTGCACCACTTCCAGGTATAGACTCCGGCCCCTTCGCGTCACCCCCCCTTCCGTTGTGTACTGGGAAACACTGGGCTCCCAGGACACAACGGAAACCAGGGAGGACGGGCGCAGCGTGACTCGCGCATGCGCCGTAGGGAACCAGGCAGTAAAGCCGCAACGCTTCACCTTCCGTTTCCCTCACCGAGGATGGCGGCGGGGAGAGCCGAGCGGTAGCTCGGCTTCGGCTGCCGACGTCACGGGCGACCTGGACAGGTAGGTGCCTTTTTTTTAAAAGTCAGCAGCTGCAGTATTTGTAGCTGCTGGCTTTTAAAAAAAAAAATTCCGGGGAACCTCCGCTTTAACCACTTTCATACCGGGCCTATTCTGGCACTCCTCTCCTACATGTAAAAATCATATTTTTTTTGCTAGAAAATCACTGTTTTTTTTTTATTTTTTTAGCAGACACCCTAGGGCAGTGATGGTGAACCTTGGCACCCCAGATGTTTTGGAACTACATTTCCCGAGATGCTCAACTACACTGCAGAGTGCATGAGATATCATGGGAAATGTATTTCCAAAAACCATCTGGGGTGCCAAGGTTCACCATCACTGCCCTAGGGAATAAAATTGGCGGTCGTTGCAACTTTTTATCCCGCACGGTATTTGCGCAACAATTTTTTGAAACGTTTCATGAATTAAATAACAAAACAGTAAAGTTAGCCCAATTTTTTTTTTTTATAATGTGAAAGATGATGTTACGCTAGTAAATAGATACCCAAAATGTCACGCTTTAAAATTGCGCACACTCGTGGATTGGCGCCAAACCTCGGTACTTAAAAATCTCCATAGGCGATGCTTTAATTTTTTTTTACAGGTTACCAGTTTAGAGTTACAGAGGTTGTCTAGTGCTAGAGTTGTTGTTTGCGCTCTAACGCACACGGCAATACCTCACTTGTGGTTTGAACGGCGTTTACATATGTGGGCGGGGACTTGCGTATGTGCTTGCTTCTGAGCACAGGGGCAGGGGGCGTTTAAAAAAAAAAATAATTTAATTTTTTATTTTACTTTATTTTTTTATGTTTTTTTACACTTTCTTTTCCATTTCTTTTTTTTGATCACTTTTATGTTTCAATATTTTTATTGAAGTTTTGTCATACAAAAAGTATAAAATGTACATCATGGCATTGTACAGTCATAATACAGCAGTTGGGATTCAAACCGTTCGGATCACAGCGCCCAGGGGTCTATGTTATAGTATTTTTTGATCACTTTTATTCCTATTACAAGGAATGTAAACATCCTTGTAATAGGAATGGTGTGTGACAGGTCCTCTTTATGGAGAGGTGCAGGGTCAATAAGACCCAACATCTCTCCTCCAGGCTGGAAAGCATGAGATGGGGGGGGGGGGGGGGGGGAAATAATTCACGATCTCATGCTTGCCAGCCGCGATCGCGGCTTTGTTTACATCCGCGGCCCGGACGTGATGTCATAACGTCGCGCCCGGGCCTCCGAGGGTCATAGAGATGACTGGTGACCAATCATCCAGCTGCGGCCGATTTTTTTTTTTACATTTTTTTTATTCTCCGGGTCCCCGATGGCACGGGAGAGCCCGGAGAAGAAGCACCGGATGGCGGCAGGAGATGTCACCTCCCGTCGCCTGAAACAACGATCAAGCAGCAGAACTGCCGCTATGATCATTCTTGTGCACAAAATCGCCGGCTGAAAACGAGGATATCTGAATGATGCCTGTAGCTGCACCCATCACTCAGATATCCCGACTGAAAGTCAAGGATGTCATATGATGGCCTTGGGCTGTAAGTGGTTAAAGGAGCAGGATCCTTTTTATTGGGTTAACAAACGCTTTAATCGAGATAGCTGAAGTTAGAAGCCGATTGGCTACCGTGTATAGTCAGCTGCACCCATAGACGTGTGCCTGGGCACACCCTAATTACCCTGTGTAGATTATTCAAAATAGAATACCCCCAGGAGGTGTGGGGCTTTTAGGGCAACTTGAGAAAATCACAGAATTGTTTGAAAAAATTGTTACATAAATTTATTAGAATAATTGTTAAAAATCTATGGGATACACATTACACCATATAGTGTCCACATGGAAACAATAAAAACCATGCAATTGATACAGTTCGCAGATATGTGTCTCTTTTTCCTAAGCCCAACGCGTTTCAGGATAACAATCCTTCATCAGGGCCACTTCTTTCTTTTGAGAGAATAAATAAGAAAGATCTGAAGACATCTATCCAATTGTAGGACCATTACATGTTTGGTACGCAGGGCCGTCGGAACAGGACAGGCAAAACAAGCAATTGCTTGGGGCCCCGAGCTGGCCTAGGGCCCCAGCCTGCTGCCTGTCACTGTCCTCGATTTTCGCCCGGAGCCGATCCGCGGATTGCAGCCTAAAAAGGCCGCGGCTTCGGCCTAGCTCCGGAGCGGCGGCCATCTTGGTACACCCCGGCGGTGACAGGCCGCCGCTATTGCTTATGGGAGTTGTAGTCCACAACGGCGGCTACGTGCTGATGCTCCCTGCTCCTGGGGGGGAGGAGTCAGTGTCAGTCACAGTCACTCAGGAGGGCAGCGCAGGCGTGCTACAACTCCCATTGCGGTCGGATCATATTTTGCCCGCCAGACAGTGCCTCTGGAAAAGGTAAGTCAGTGAATGACTTTTTAATGGAGTGATAAAGTCTCTAATAGTTCCACAAATAAAAAAGTAAATATGTTTTCTTGAAAAGTAGTAAAGAATCTGTCTTTCTTTGGCTCCACAAGCATGTACTTGTACATGATTTCTGTTCTTCTGTCCAGTAATTCAGCCAGATCAGGATCCCTGAATATTAGTGCGCGGCTGCAAAGAACTTCCTGGTCACAGCAGCCTGCTTCTCCATCCCAATCCCCACTATTGGAGAAATGTCCAGTATCAGGGTTTTTTTTATTTTTATTTACTAAATAAAAAAATAAAAAAAACCCTGATACTGGACATTTCTCCAATAGTGGGGATTGGGATGGAGAAGCAGGCTGCTGTGACCAGGAAGTTGTTTACAGGAGAAAAGCGCACGAATATTCAGGGATCCTAATCCTGGCCTGGATTACTGGACAGAACAGAAATCATGTACAAGTACATGCTTGTGGAGCCATAGAGAGACTGACAGATTCTTTACTACTTTTCAAGAAAACTTATTTACTATTTTATTTGTGGGACTATTAGAGACTTTATCGCTCCATAATTATTTTGAATATTTTTATTATTTTTAACAGTGGACATTACAGGGGGAGATGTGGACAGTACAGTGGGGAGATCTGGATATTACAGTGGGGGAGATGTGGACATTACAGGGGGAGATGATGTGGATATTACAGTGCGGAGTCCCCCTGTCCATCCCACGGTCCCCCTGTCCATCCCACTGTCCATAAACAGTCCTAAGCAGCATCTTAATGTTAATGTGAGTGTGTATGTGTTTTAAGTATGTTGGATTATATGCAACAGCAGTATTTGCACTGTAAAACCTTTTTTATTTATATAAAGTGTGGGTGAGCTTAAACTGTATCGCTATGCTGTGGTTCCTGTAGGCTTTGCGTAAGTGTGCTTTTGGGGGGGCCTCCATGTCCATTTTGCTTGGGGCCCCCAAATTCCTTCAAACGGCCCTGTTGGTACGGATTAGATTTTTTTCCCCCCCTCTTTCTCTTGCATAAAAACACATGGGGATCATGGCAGCATTCATTTGCAGTATTGGCTAACTGGCGAGCAACACCCCCTTTCTGTCCTCAACGGTGCTCATTTCCTGAACGCTTTTTACATCCTCAATTCATTTTTGTGTTCTGTTATAGATTGTCCTTTTTTTTTTTTTTTTTTTTTTTTTTTTATTGATCGCCTCTCAAAGAAGTGCCCCTGATGAAGGGATAATTGTCCTACAATTGGATAGATGTCTTCAGATTTTTCTTATTTATTCTCTCAAAGAAAGAAGTGGCCCTGATGAAGGGATTGTTATCCTGAAAAGCGCTGGGTTTAAGAAAAAGGAGACGCATATCTGCGAACTGTATCCATTGCATTGTTTTATTTGTTCCATGTGGACACTATATGGTGTACAGTAATGTGTTCCCATAGATTTTAACAATTCTAATAAATTTATGTAACAATTTTTTTCAAACAATTCTGTGATTTTTCTCAAGTTGCCCTAAAAAGCCCAACACATCTATTGGGGGTATTCTATTTTGAATAATCTACTTATTTTGGGTGTTGGCAACCATTTTAGTCATTTTGAGTTGAAGCGCTCTCCCCTAAAATTAATTACCCTGTGTGGTGCAGATTCCCCCTTTTTTAAACCCCCTGATATTTCTCCAAAGCCCCCTAACGGGGATCCTAAAAAATGTGTAAAATATTAATGAATAAAAAAATAATAATTGTAAAATTAATAAAAATAAAAAGTACTCGCACCATCCACTGCCCTACTGACACCAATTTCTTCCCTACTGACACTGTCAGTATAGATACACACACATGTTTGAGGTTGAGGTGCACACCCTAATGCAATAGGCTGCGCACACCTATGGCTGCACCAGATTTTGCACTCTCCAATTTTAGTAATCCTCATCAACCCCAGCATGTCTCTTCTGTAATAAAAGCTGCCTGCGTAAATGTAGGTTTACTTAAAGTGGGGGTTCCACCCGCAATTTTTTTATTTTTTTAAAGTCAGCACCTACAAAAACACTGAAGCTGCTGACTTTAATGAGGACACTTACCTGTCCTAGGCGCCCGTGATGTCGCCCCCCCCCCCCCCCGAGGCCGATCCCTCGATCCTGGCAGCCACCATCCTCACTAAGGGAAACAGGCAGTGGAGCCTTGCGGCTTCACTGCCCGTTTCCTACTGCGCATACGCGAGTCTCACAGCGCTTTGTGAATGGGGCCTGGCTGCTCTCTGGGATACACACCGTTCCCAGAAGGCAGCGCGCGCCCCATTCCCCAGAAGACACCGCGAGGAGGAAGAGGAAGAAGACCTGCCGCGGACTAGGAAGAGGCAGATTAGGAACATCCGAATAGCAACCGCCATTCTGCTAAGTAAATTTTTTTTTTTTTTTTTTTTTTGGGTGGAATTACACTTTAAACTTTATTTCATAAGGCCCAGTAGTAGTAGTTGTTGTGTTTTTTGTTTTTTTTTTGGTTTTTGTTTTTTTAGATTGACTAAACAGACAAAATGCACCCTATTTATGTGTTTTCAAAATTTTAAATCTGACTGTAGACTGTGGAAGGATTTGGGGAATCTACAAATTGACCCTTGCTTTTCTGGAGAAGTCCAGCTCATCGGGTGGAGTTGTTTTTTTTTTTTTTTTTTCTTTTTCCAGAGAAATAATAATTTGGTTTATAACACCACTTCTACAACGGATTAATCAATAAGAAAGCCTTTGTTGGGTTGCCAAACAAATGGCCCTTACATGCTGCAAAAGCAAACGTCCTACTTGTAATCGGGGCATTCTTCATCCTCCTCTGGGTTGCTCAAGGCATGAGGTATATATAACAGGTGCATGGAGTCTGTTCATTGAGTTCCTGTAGACTTGACAGATGGATTGGACACGCTGAGTGACTCACTGAAAAAAAAACATATTGTTTAACCACTTCAATACGGGGCATTTTCACCCCCTTCCTGCCCAGGCCAATTTTCAGTTTTCAGCGCTGTTGCACTTTGAATGACAATTGCGCAATCATGTGACGCTGTACCCATATGACATTTTTATCATTTTTTTCCCCCTCCCACAAATAGAGATTTCATTTGGTGGTATTTGATCACCTCTGCGTTCTTTTGTTTATAGCGCAAAAAAAAAAAAAAGAGCGTCAAGTTTGAAAATAACACAATTTTTTTTACTTTAATAAATATCCCAATTTAAAAAAAAACCAAATGTAGCGCCCTCCTCACTCCCCTCTTCAGCTCGTGTTTTCTCTTGTCTAGAGGTACCTTAGAGGGGAAGGGAGCGGGGACACCACGCCTGGCCTTCACCACAGGTGTCAGTGTGATATAAGCAAAGTTCTTTTACCTTCGGGTCAGTGCTGTGCACCTGGATCCTCCACCGAGAGTTACCTTGAACAATGTCTGTCAGGAAATGAGCCCCACACCATTAAAGTCCAACACTCCTTTATTCTTCTCGAATGAACACAATCAGTTGAACTCCCTTGGTAGAAACAGAAAAAGAAAAGGAGGTGTGGATGCGAATAGGCCCAGACACAATGAGTTCTCCACTTTCCTCCCTGAAAGTGAGTCGCGGTCTCCGAACGAGGGGGGAATTTCCTTCCAGGCGGTCTCCGGTGGAGGCTCACCTGTCACTGGCAATATGCTGCACCAGGTCTTCAAGTGAGGAGCTCCCCCGGTCCATTACGCCTTCCGGATTGGGGTACCCACTTCCCGGGGGTTCCCTAGGATCTCCTTCCTCGCAGAACTCCAGTGTTGGGCACTGAGCTCCAGACCTCCATCCAAGTACCTCACCCCAGGCCAAAGGTGCCTGGGATGGAACACGACCTCCGGCTGTCCTCTAGGCCTAGGCCCGCCTAGAGAACCGACACGAACCACCGTCCACAAGACTGAAGGTGCCTGGGACTTCGACCCCCGTGACAAAGATGGCCGGCCCCTTTAAACCCTCTCCCAGCAAGCACGGCGAGTTCCCCGCCCCACCATACCGCTGCCGAGGGAGGACAAAAAGGTGGCACGACACACAGCAATGATTCAACCCCAGCCCAGGGCGACCGCGCCACCCACTGGGCTGCAGGGAATTACACACCACTGAAGTCTCTGCCAAGTTCAGATTACACCCGGGAAAGTACATACCCGCTACACAAAAAACACATTTTTTTCCTCAGTTTAGGCCGATTTATATTCTATTTTTTTTTTGGTAAAAAAAAAATCTCAATAAGTGTATAGTGATTGGTTTGCGCAAAAGTTATAGCTCCTACAAAATAGGGGATAGAATTATGACATTTTTATTTTATTTTTTACTAGTAATGGCGGCGATCAGTGATTTTTATTGTGACTCGCGACATTATGGCGGACACTTTTGACACATTTTTGGACAATTCACATTTATACAGCGAACAGTGCTATAAATATGCACTGATTACTGTATAAATGTGACTTGCAGAGAAGGGGTTAACACTAGAGGGCGATCAAGGGGTTAAATGTGTTCCCTATTAGTGATTCTTACTGTGGGGGGAGGTGACCGATGGTTGTCTGTACAAGGGACACACCATCGGTCTCCTCTCCCTGACAGGATGTGGATCTCTGTGTTTACACACAGAGATCCACGCCCCTGGCTCTGTGACAGCTGATCGCGGGTAACTGGCCGCCAGGCACGCGCATCGGCACCCGCGTGACACGGTGGGCACAGCTTTTCCCTGATGCGCGCCCAAGCGGCACGCATTGCGGACGTAAACAGGAGGACGTCCATGGACTTCCACCCGGCAGGAAGGCGCTGCACTGTAGATGTCTTTTGTCTATAGCGCGGGCGCCAAGTGGTTATTATTATACAGAATTTATAAAGGCGCCAACAGTCTGCGCGTCACTTTACAACATGAGGGCAGACAGTAGAGTTGCAATAAATTTCAATACAGGAGGAATCGGAGGGCCCTGCTCATTAGAGCTTACAATCTAGGAGGGAGAGTCGATAGATACAAAGGGTAATGGCTGTGGGGGATGGGCCGATGAAGAAAATAAAAAAGACAGTGGTTAGGTGTGGGCACAACCTATTCTACCTATGCAGTGCAGATTGCCCTTGTTGCACGGCCCCCCCACTGCAGCACTGTTGGCCTCACTCCTCCTCCTCCTCCTCCTCCCCTTTCCCTCTGAATGCTGCGGCGGATCATTTTCAGGATGGAGAGCAGGGAAGGGGCCGGTAAATATAATTTACCGGCCCCTTTCCTTTTCTAAATAAACACAGTGAGTGATTGTTATCGATCACTAGATGTGTTCATAAGTGAAGCACAGTAAGCTGTTTTTAACTATGCTTGTTTGTGAATGAACAGGAAGTCGCTCAGCACAGAGCACTTCCTATTCATTCACTGTCCAGTGCAGCTGAGGCTGCGGAGAAAGGGAGTGGGGAATCTTTTGTCTCTTTGTCCCTTTCTCTGTCTCAAAAGCGAGAGGGTTTGAGCTTTGGGGTGCACACCCTAAATGCAATAGGCTGCGCACACCACTGTTGTCACGTACAGATTTAAAATGCATGTAAAGACTTGAGCCTCATACACACGATCGGATTTCCATCGGACAAATCCGTGAAATTTTGTCCGAAGGGCGTTGGCTGTTAACTTGTTCTGCATACAGACGGCAGAACTTTTCAGCCAACATTCACGAAACCATGTGGTTTTTCTGCTCTTTCGCGCCACCCTTTGAGCAGCTTCTGCAAATGTTGTCTTTTATGGTTAGCTTTGGTTTGGAGCATGCGTGTTTGTACTTTGGATTTTAGTCCGACGGATAATCCAACGGAACACATTTGTTGCCGGACAATTTGAGAGCATGACCATCCAACATTTGTTGTCGGAAATTCCGACAACAATTTACGGGCTTTTAAACAAACCAATTCGTGATTTGATGCACAAGCCTTTATAAAATAAGGAAAAACGCCCCTAAGGCCCCTTTCACACTGAGGAGTTTTTCAGGCGTTTTAGCGCTAAAAAATAGCGCCTAAATACCGCCTGAAAAACTTCTGCCCTGCAGTCTCAGTGTGAAAGCCCTCGGGCTTTCACACTGAGGCGGTGCGCTAGCAGGACCGCTCCAAAAGTCCTGCTAGCCGCATCTTTGGAGCGGCGTGTACACTGCTCCTGCCCATTGAAATCAATGGGAAAGCGCGGCTATACTGCCCGCAGGGCGGGCGTTTTAACCCTTTCTCGGCCGCTAGCGGGGGTTAAAGCCGCACTGCTAGCGGCCGAAATGCGCTGTAAAATCCGCCCATAGCGTCGGCGGTAAAAATAGCAGCCTTTTACCATCGACGCTATGAGTGCCCCAGTGTGAAAAGGGGCCTTGCCCTTCCTGACCAAGCCAAATCCTCATTCATATCTCTCTCTTCCCCTCCCAGACACTGCAGCTCACAATGGGAGGGTTTCTGCAATGGAGACGGTGCTGATGAAGGGGTCCTGTGTGGGGCCGAAACGTGGCTTTTATTTTTTGATACAATTTTTTTGATACTATTTTTTGATACTATGTGATTAAAGTTTTTGGACCCAATTGTGGAGATCCTGGTGTGCTGGTGACACTTCCCTTCTCATACTTGGCTTCTCGATCGCATTTTCGACGAGGCAGAATTCTCCAAATAGTTTGTGCGCCGCATGAAAGCCGTTTATTACCTGAAAATATTCCAGGATATTGAGCGTTTTAGAAATGTCATTTTCAGTAAGCAAATAGCAGATGCGAGGTATTGCATTGCGTGCTCTGTCATGTGTTATTGTAATCACTGTACACACATTTTCTATTGTCCTCTGTGTTCTCTCAGCAACATCGACAAATTGTATCACAGACACCTGATCCAGACCGGCGGTAATTGTACAGGGCCCAGCAATTGTAAAGTGATATTTCTACTCCCCCCCCCCCCCCCCCAAAAAAAAATCATAGGCGTGTTTAGCATAGCTGGAAAGAGAAAAAAAAAAGGACAGGAGTGAAATGCTGAGAACTTAATAATACTAAATATAAGGTGAAAAGGATTAGAGGTAACCGGAGCCGGGCACAGCCTGTCCACTCCAGAAATCAGAAGGCTCCATTAAGGAGAATGGGGGCTTTGAAGTTACAGTGGAAAGAGCATTTTCAGGAGGTCTTGAGTTGGTGTGTTTCTGCTTCTTGTCCTGATGATAACCCTGATAAATTGGCCCTTGCATATCGGCATGGACATTTAGACCTTAAATAGAAACTTATTAGCATTTCCGTCTAATAAGGGCTAGGCTGCTGATATGCAAATTTACTTGAATCCTTAAGAGTAGGCATG
Source organism: Rana muscosa (assembly GCA_029206835.1). Classification (NCBI taxonomy): domain Eukaryota; kingdom Metazoa; phylum Chordata; class Amphibia; order Anura; family Ranidae; genus Rana; species Rana muscosa. Next base: position 198,407,226 of record CM055119.1, read on the forward strand.
ACCCAGCTGAAAGCCTTAAACTCCTTCTCCAGATTATATCCCAGCATTAAAAACCTAACTTTGGACAAAACTCAAGTTTTAGCGTATTTTGGATTATTTACCTTTTTAAACTTAATGTTCCTGCCAAACACGTCTTCATAGCCCATCCCACTAAGTCCTCCCTAAAATGTCCTGGGTTTCTTCTATGGTGATTTCCTGCCATGGGGACCGGAAACTATTCTCTGCTTGATATCCCTTAGGGCAGTGGGCTCCAAACTCTGTCCCTATGCTTGCCTTTATCCGGCCCTTGAGGCACTATTTGTCCTTCTGACACCAACAAGGGGGGCATAATTCTGGCCACTGACACAAACAATGGAGCAATATTCCTCTCTCTGACACCAAAGATGGGCACCCTTGCACTCACTGACACCAAAGATGGGCACCCTTGCACTCACTGACACCAAAGATGGGCACCCTTGCACTCACTGACACCAAAGATGGGCACCCTTGCACTCACTGACACCAAAGATGGGCACCCTTGCACTCACTGACACCAAAGATGGGCACCCTTGCACTCACTGACACCAAAGATGGGCACCCTTGCACTCACTGACACCAAAGATGGGACACCCTTGCACTCACTGACACCAAAGATGGGACACCCTTGCACTCACTGACACCAAAGATGGGACACCCTTGCACTCACTGACACCAAAGATGGGACACCCTTGCACTCACTGACACCAAAGATGGGACACCCTTGCACTCACTGACACCAAAGATGGGACACCATTCCTCCCACTGACACCAAAGATGGGACACCATTCCTCCCACTGACACCAAAGATGGGACACCATTCCTCCCACTGACACCAAAGATGGGACACCATTCCTCCCACTGACACCAACGATGGGGCACGATTCCTCCCACTGACACCAACGATGGGGCACGATTCCCCCTACAGACACCAACGATGGGGCACGATTCCCCCTACAGACACCAACGATGGGGCACGATTCCCCCTACAGACACCAACGATGGGGCACGATTCCCCCTACAGACACCAACGATGGGGCACGATTCCCCCTACAGACACCAACGATGGGGCACGATTCCCCCTACAGACACCAACGATGGGGCACGATTCCCCCTACAGACACCAACGATGGGGCACGATTCCCCCTACAGACACCAACGATGGGGCACGATTCCCCCTACAGACACCAACGATGGGGCACGATTCCCCCTACAGACACCAACGATGGGGCACGATTCCCCCTACAGACACCAACGATGGGGCACGATTCCCCCTACAGACACCAACGATGGGGCACGATTCCCCCTACAGACACCAACGATGGGGCACGATTCCCCCTACAGACACCAACGATGGGGCACGATTCCCCCTACAGACACCAACGATGGGGCACGATTCCCCCTACAGACACCAACGATGGGGCACGATTCCCCCTACAGACACCAACGATGGGGCACGATTCCCCCTACAGACACCAACGATGGGGCACGATTCCCCCTACAGACACCAACGATGGGGCACGATTCCCCCTACAGACACCAACGATGGGGCACGATTCCCCCTACAGACACCAACGATGGGGCACGATTCCCCCTACAGACACCAACGATGGGGCACGATTCCCCCTACAGACACCAACGATGGGGCACGATTCCCCCTACAGACACCAACGATGGGGCACGATTCCCCCTACAGACACCAACGATGGGGCACGATTCCCCCTACAGACACCAACGATGGGGCACGATTCCCCCTACAGACACCAACGATGGGGCACGATTCCCCCTACAGACACCAACGATGGGGCACGATTCCCCCTACAGACACCAACGATGGGGCACGATTCCCCCTACAGACACCAACGATGGGGCACGATTCCCCCTACAGACACCAACGATGGGGCACGATTCCCCCTACAGACACCAACGATGGGGCACGATTCCCCCTACAGACACCAACGATGGGGCACGATTCCCCCTACAGACACCAACGATGGGGCACGATTCCCCCTACAGACACCAACGATGGGGCACGATTCCCCCTACAGACACCAACGATGGGGCACGATTCCCCCTACAGACACCAACGATGGGGCACGATTCCCCCTACAGACACCAACGATGGGGCACGATTCCCCCTACAGACACCAACGATGGGGCACGATTCCCCCTACAGACACCAACGATGGGGCACGATTCCCCCTACAGACACCAACGATGGGGCACGATTCCCCCTACAGACACCAACGATGGGGCACGATTCCCCCTACAGACACCAACGATGGGGCACGATTCCCCCTACAGACACCAACGATGGGGCACGATTCCCCCTACAGACACCAACGATGGGGCACGATTCCCCCTACAGACACCAACGATGGGGCACGATTCCCCCTACAGACACCAACGATGGGGCACGATTCCCCCTACAGACACCAACGATGGGGCACGATTCCCCCTACAGACACCAACGATGGGGCACGCTTCCCCCTACAGACACCAACGATGGGGCACGCTTCCCCCTACAGACACCAACGATGGGGCACGCTTCCCCCTACAGACACCAACGATGGGGCACGCTTCCCCCTACAGACACCAACGATGGGGCACGCTTCCCCCTACAGACACCAACGATGGGGCACGCTTCCCCCTACAGACACCAACGATGGGGCACGCTTCCCCCTACAGACACCAACGATGGGGCACGCTTCCCCCTACAGACACCAACGATGGGGCACGCTTCCCCCTACAGACACCAACGATGGGGCACGCTTCCCCCTACAGACACCAACGATGGGGCACGCTTCCCCCTACAGACTCCAACGATGGGGCACGCTTCCCCCTACAGACTCCAACGATGGGGCACGCTTCCCCCTACAGACTCCAACGATGGGGCATTATTCCTCCAACCAAAGATGTGGCAATGTTTACGCCCACTGGCCACAGTCCGGCCTCACTAAAGTCTGAAAGCAAGTAAATTGCCCCCTTTTTTAGAAAGTTTGGAGACCCCTGCCTTTGAGTACTGGTCTTCTCACTGTTCCCATGTACGCCTTTTGGCATTGAGGGTCCTACGGCTGTTTGTGTTTTGCTGGTGCCAATAGGAAATGTACACAGAAAAGGAGGAAGACTCGGCATTGGAAGTCAAATGGGCATTTAGGGTGTGTGCCTTTTTTATTTTATTTTTTATTTATTTTCAATCAATGTAATCCTGGCGATTGGTCTTTAAAGTGTCAAAAAAGGGACACTGGTTGAACTATTAAGGTGCATTAGGTTATGCTGCTGCTTTCAGGAGATTGGTATCAGAGACCAGTAGCTATAGCAGTAGAGGGACCTCCACCGACCAGCAGAATAGGTCTACAAGCAGGTTACCCTGCGGATAATGCGGGCTCATCTGATGTGTGGGGTTTAGGTACTAACCATCATTCACCAGAGCCCCTGATGGTGGAGATGGCTTTTGTTGCGTGTTAGTACCAGGTTGCAGTCCTCAGGATTGCCCCACCAGAAGATGAGCAAGCCTGGCTCCAATAGCAGATTTAGCAGGTAGGGATCATGCAGAAGTGTAGTCAGTAAGCAAGCCAAAGGTCGGTAAAAAGTGTTTGCAGTTTGGGGTCAGGCAGAAGAGTGGTTAAGGAACAAGCCATAGGAAGGTAATGATTGGTAGCGAAGATACGTACAGCAACAAGACTGACCAGAGCGAGATATTGGCTGGAGAGAGTACAACAATCTGGCAAACAGGAAGTGCACCGGCAGGGCTTGATTAGGAAGTTTATTGGTGGAGGAAAGGATTCAAGAGAAACAAGGCAAGGTTGTCTAAGCAATCAGGCAGGGAGTTGTCTAGCATTTCAGGCGGCTCAGAAAGAAGACTTTCCACCAGATACAGCAGAGGTCCCAGGTTCAGACCCAGGCCCTGACAATTGGACACAAAGCTATAAGGGCAGCCCAGTATAACCCCTCACACTCCAAGCAGAAGGAGTGGATCGTAAATAGAGGGAGGACTTTTTTCTGCTATTCTCAGACTTCCTGTTCTATGCTGGCTACGTTTGTTCTCCATGCCCCCTTGTGTATGTGAATGTAGCCACCCTCTCCTGCTGGCTCCTGAGATGGACAACACATGCAGACCATTTCATTTCTATGGGAATTGCACTATGCATGTGACCAGAAATAATGGCATTGTTCGCTCCCACAATAGTAGCATTTTAGGTGCATCAGTGGAAGGATAGGGAGAATGCAAAGGACAAAAAAGACCAAAAACAATGATAAGAGACTTTTTAAATAAAGAAAAAAACACACGGAGCCATAGTATATTTCATTTTTTTTAGAATCGGTGATGTAAAAAAAAATTGAGTTACGGGTCACTTTAACAGAGGTTGCTCAACAGAGTTGCCTGAAAAGCCATACAGCTGTTAGGAGGCCTCAATATCCACCTGGAAAAACTTAATGAACATGTGAATGGAAGACCAGGTGGCGGCCTTGCATATCTTAGAAACCGTCCTCCTTGGGCTTTTGTGCATCAAGCATCTGTTTCTCAGATTTGCAAGGTTCCCAACTGTTTTTTTGTTTACTCAGTTGTTACGTTCAATCAGCTAGATGTTCAGGCCCCCGAAGATGCCGGCTTCGGCTGTAAGGTTTTTCAGGGGACTTTGTGGGCTCTTTTAAGCTGTAGTAGGAAGAGAGAGCGGCCACCGCACACCTCACCCGGCAGGTAAAAACAGCCCCAGCTCGATTCATCCAAGCCATGCTCCCAACATGTTTCATCCCGGCCCCTGGGGCGTAATCATGATTAAGCCCTGGGGGTAGGGTGAAACATGTTGGAGGCATGGCTTGGGCGAATCAAGCTGAGGCTGCTTTTACCTGCTAACCACTCAGCCTGGCCGTTGCACACCTTGCCTATCTCTTCCTACTTCTACAGCGTACTTTGGGTCTGGATGAACATTTCTCCAACCTGCACCCTCACCAGTCAACGGTATCCAATTCATCGGACCTTGTTAGCCTGAGAGTGGACCACTAAACATTTATCGTGGGACCTTCTGTCAACCTTTTTGTTTTTTTAGGCATTTAACTTTTTGTAGCTGTGTTGCCCACCCCTCAGTTGGACTGCTTCTGGGTTTCCCAACTTCTCCCATGTCACTTTTTAATGTATGTTAGATTTTTGACTTGCTGCAAAATCCTTTTCTTGGAGTACATTATTGGACACCAGTCCCTTCTGATCCCCTATGATCTACTCTTATTGCTTGCTACAAAACTGAGGCATGCTGGGAGTGTGGAGGGTTGTACTGGGCTGTCTTTACAGCTTGTTTGCCAGTGTCCAATCTCCCAAAGGCAGCAGCCAGTGACTGGAAACATGTACTTCAGCATGGCAGTGAACATAAATCTCAGGTGTACTTTAATGGCCCATTCATACCAACTGTGTTGGGCAGCATTGCCCAACGCATAGATAAGGCAATTTTGCCTTGTGACCTGTTTTTATTCACACTACCACAACACGTGGTATACAGTATATGGAAAGTGTTTGACTATTGTAAAAATTGAAACTGTACTGTATAAGTAGAGCCATGTGGACACCATGGCAAAGCAATTTTTTTTTAAAGCAAACGGCACTAGACTTTAGTGCAGTTCATATTTACAGTCATTAGACCTTGTTTGTACTTTGAGGGAACCAGTTGTACTCCATTGCACTCTTGAGGCCCTCATAATGAGAGGTCATTTATCTGCAGTGTAGAGACCACAAAAGATGACTTTTTAGGGGTTCTTGTCTTTTTTGGCTGCAGTTCAGCTCCCCGCTGACTTGGGCTGGTCCAGATACGTTTAAAAATGGGAGACAAATGTCACTCAGTTTTACGGTAACCCTGGGGTGGGTGTAACGCCCCCGGCGGAAAGCTCTTGTTTGGCAGCATTCTTTCCTTTGATGTTTTAACAGCTAAATTGTGTTGCTTAGAATCTTTGGATGGCAGGTGTTTTACCGCCCTTTATTACATTGCTAGATTTATGAGAGTTAAAAGTTGTTTTCTTTCTCGTACATCACGGGACACAGAGCGACATAGTCATTACTAATGGGTTATATAGTTACCGTCAGGTGCTGGCACTGGCAACTTCCAAAACCGGAAGTACCCTCCCCTATATAAGCCCCTCCCATCCGGGAGCACCTCAGTTTTTTGCCAGTGTCTAAGGTGTTGGCCAAGAAGAAACATGTGTTTTTCACTGAGCTTGCGTACAGGTTCTTTTGGGCCTCAGTAAGCTATTCCGGATCCGACCAAAAAAGCTTCATAGCTAAACGGTCGGTACCCGGGCCTTGCAGAGAAGAGCAAGGTTCTGCCTGTAATGCTTCTCTTAGGAGAGCTGGACCCTGGGATCCAGAGCTCTGGTCATACCCACGACCAAGATGTTTTCTGTGCAGGGTGCTATACAGGTCCAGGGGAGTGGAATCCTTGGGAACCCGGTCCCTGAAGGTTTGATTACAATGCCTGCCGTGATAGGTGAAGTTTGGGCTTTTGTGGACCAAACAAAGTCCTGCGGCGGGGAACAGGTAAGTGGGGGCCCCCAGGAACTTGGTTCTATTGGGGGACCCCCAAGCCTAATTTGTCTTTCTGTCTGTTACCTAACGGTATTCCCGCTAATATCTGTGCATGCCTGTAACTACTAAAAAAATGTAATAATTTTTAATGGTGGTCAAGAAAAAAAAAAAAAAAAAGAATGTTTTTTCTATATATGTTTAGTATATTAAACTGCGGTACCTGTGTTTGTCCACTAGAGGCCGCTGTGGAATGTTTTTCTTGTCATATGGACTAGTTTCTTCTCAGAGAGCAAAGTCCAGGCAGCTGGTGAGTTCTCCTACAGGAAACTGTTTCCTCTGCCATGTTGCAGTGTTCGTCTATCCCCCGGCCTGCGGCAAAGGGGGCCCTGGCTCCTGTCCCTGGTTTCCATGTTTGAAAATTAGCGCCGAGGCGCACGTGGCCGCGCGCGTGCGCGTGCACGCGCCTCTATATATAGAGGTGGCCGGAAAAAGGGGCGGGGCCTGGGGGATGACGCTCTGTGCGCGCCGCAGCGCTTCTGCGCATGTGCGGGCGTCCCAGCAGGTTTTTAAAAAGCCACATTATTGCAGTAAGCTGGCTATGAAGTACAGAGACAGAGCTGGCAACATTTAAAGGCATACAGCAAGCGGTTGATACAGGCATCCCCTAGAAAGGCACATTAGTAGACACCAACTGTGATATAGCAGCAATTGTGCTAGACTATTCTCAGTAAAAGTGGTGTATTACGGCTGGAATACCTCAGCTTTAGGCTTAGGAATATGCCGTCCAGTAGCTCCGGAACTGAATCTTCCAGGAAGCGAAGGGGGTCTCATCGGGCTCTGAGGATCTTGGGCATACTCCTGCTGCACCAGTCTCCCCTGAAGTTCAGAGGTAAGTGACCGTAGAGACCCCGCAGGGGTACTTGGTACTGTGGCTGTCCTCAGTCACCTGCTCCTGTGTATGTAACAGAAGAGGTTTTTTCCTCAGCTCTGGGAGGATTAGAGAGAGATTGTCAAAATTTATCGCTGCCTCCCTGTCAGGGAAAGCACGCCCGATCTCCGTCTCCTCCTTCAGAGTGCCTGTTAGCAGAGCAACAGTCCCATACAGGGATCGACCTGCCTGAAGGGGATCAGGATAAGGTTGATTCTGTTATAGAGGAATCAACAGTGGGGGAACCTTTTCTCAGCATCTCAAGCTGAAAGATTATGGGTTCAGTCTCTGACTAACATGGTCCGATCAGCATTTAAAAATGCACCTTGCGGAACCATCAACCACTACTGTATCCTCGTTGGGGTCGCTAGAAGGCCCCAGACTGTTTGTTCTTTTCCACTTCACCCTTTACTGAAAGGGCTCATTTACCAGGATTGGGAACGTCCTGAGAAAATATTTATTCCCCCAAGAGATTTCCGGTGGTCTATCCCATGGAGGATAAGTTCATCAAAAAAAAAAAAAAAAAAAAAAATGGAAGGTCCCTACAATGGACGCAGCCATCTCTTGTATGTATAAATCACTGACATGTCCAGTGGATAATGTCCAAATGTTCAAGAACCCAATAGATAAAAGATTGGAGTCCTTATGAAAATCTGCTTGGTGATACAACCAGCAGTAGCAGCTATTGGGGTCTGCTAAGCAGTGAAGGATCAGTTGAAACAGGTCTTGAGGGACTTGACAGATCAGCAGGCTTTGCCCTAGCTGATCTACCTAGAGCCTTAGGCTTTGCGGTTGATGCCATAGAGGATTCAGTCCATCAGGCCTCCCGCCTTACGCTGTCTATAGTACATATGCGTAGGCTCCTATGGCTCAAAAACTGGTCTGCTGAAGCTCCCTGTAAAGAATGGCTGGTTAGCGTCCCATTTCATGGTGAACGCTTATTCAGGGAAAACCTGGACAAATATATCCAGAAAATTTCCAGCGGTAAAAATACGCTCTTGCCGGTTAAAAGCAGAGTTAGAGGTCCCTCTTTAAGAGGCCTGCTTCTCCAGTCCCTGGGGCATCGGCTGTGTAACAGTTCCGACGGCCTCCTCGGTCAAATCCCGGGGGTAAAAAACAGGGACAGTAGCAGGGTAATGAGAAACCCTGGGTTAGGGGAGGTACAAAACCTCCCCCAAAGTTAAATTCATGAAGTCCCCACTCAGTCGGGTGGGGGGAGGACTCCAGTTGTTCGCAAGAGACCTGGCGGGACACGATCAAGACAGATAGGTGCTCTCCGCAGTAGGTTTGGGATACAGTTTGGAGTTAAAAGACTCTCCTCCTTCCCATTTTTGAGGTCAAACGTGCCAAGGGATCCCCGGAAGAGAGAGTCCCTCCTGTTGGCACTAGAACAACTATTGCTCCAAGGAGTAATTATGGAGGTTCCCCTGGAAGAATGAGGGTTCGGGTTTTACTCAAACCTCTTTACAGTCCCGAAGCAAACGCGGACGGGAGGCCCATATTAATTCTAAAAGGGCTATACAAATTCCTGTATATCAGGACTTTCCGATGGAGTCGATCCGATCGGTGGCCACTGCCCTACAAGGGGAGGATTGGTTAGCCACGATCGACATCAAAGATGCTTATTTGCACATTCCCATCTTTCCAGTCCACCAAAAATTTCTACGCTTTGCAGTAGAAGGGCGCCATTTTCAGTTCAGAGCCTTACCCTTCGGTTTGGCCACAGCACCACGAGTGTTTACAAAAATTCTGGCCCTTTATTGGCCAATCTAAGAACACAAGGTGTAATGATAATGGCATATCTGGATGACTTGTTGCTGATAGACCACTCAGTGAAAAAACTAGACGTGGTCGTTCACAAGACGATCAAGTATCTGGAATCTCACGGTTGGATTATCAACCGAGACAAGTCAGCCCTAAAAACCAGTCAAAGGTCTGGAATACTTGGGGCTAAGGTTGGATTCAGGCCAGAGAAAAATATTCTTGCCTCGAGGAAAGATGTTGTCTTTGAAAGATTTGATCCACTTAGTGGGTACAAAAAAGACAGCCGTCCATACGCCTGTATATGAGGCTGCTGGGAAAAATGGTGGCATCATTCGAAGCAGTACCCTACGGTCAATTCCATTCAAGGAATTTGCAAGGGGCCATACTGTCAGCCTGGAACAAAAAAGTTCAGGCCCTAGACTTACAATGTCCTTGTCCCCTTCCGTTCGCAAGAGCCTCCGTTGGTGGTTGGTTCCCCAGAATCTGGAAAAAAGGAAATCCTTCAGTCCGATTTCTTGGAAGGTGGTCACTACAGATGCCAGCCTTATAGGCTGGGGAGCAGTACTGGAGCAATAGTCTCTCCAGGGCAGATGGTCGGATGCAGAAAAGGCCCTGCCCATCAATCTCTTAGAGATACGAGCAGCCCGGTATGCCCTAGTAGCATGGACATCCAAACTCCAAGGGTCCCCTGTCAGAATGCAATCAGACAATGCCACAGCAGTGGCATATATCAATCATCAGGGGGGCACCAGGAGTCGTGCAGCCCAGAGGGAAGTAAATTACATCCTGAAATGGGCAGAAAAATATGTCCCAGCCATATCTGCGGTATTCATTCCAGGAGTGGAGAATTGGAAGGCGGACTTTCTAAGTCGCCAACAATTATGCCCAGGGGAATGGTCCCTTCATCCCGAGGTTTTCCGGAAATATGTCAGCGGTGGGGAACACCGGATGTAGATCTGCTAGCATCCAGGTTCAACACGAAAGTGGACAGGTTTGTCTCTTGGACAAGGGATCCCCTAGCGTGCGGCTCGGATGCCCTAGTGTTCCCTTGGGATCAGTTCAAGCTGATATATGCATTCCCACCGCCACAATTGTTACCTCGATTACTCCGCAGAATCAGGGTAGAAAAGAAACCAGTGATTCTGGTGGCTCCAGCGTGGCCCCGAAGAGCATGGTACGCGGAGATTGTAAAAATGTCTGTGGGGAGTCCTTGGACCCTCCCACATCGTCCGGACCTGCTTTCGCAGGGACCGATATACCACCCTTCCTTACCAGCCCTAGGTTTGACGGCCTGGCTATTGAAGCCCACATTCTAAAAAGGAGAGGGCTCTCTAATGCTGTGGTGTCTACCATGATCAATGCCAGGAAACCGGTATCCAGGCAGATCTACTATAGAATCTGGAAGGCGTACATCGCCTGGTGTGAGGCCAGGAAATGGCATCCACGTAAATATGTAATAGGTAGAATTCTGGACTTCCTACAATGGGCTGTAGATAGGAAGCTTGCCTTGAGTACTATCAAAGGTCAGATTTCGGCCTTGTCAATATTTTTTCAAAGGCCCTTGGCTTCGCATTCACTAGTCAAAGCCTTTATACAAGGAGTGATGCGTATTAGTCCTCCGGTTAATATTCCCATATGTCCATGGGATCTAAACTTGGTTCTGTCGGTTTTACAGAAACAACCATTTGAACCATTACAGCATATTTCCTTAGTGCTTCTCACCAGGAAATTGATTTTTCTAGTAGCCATTTGTTCGGCTAAAAGAGTATCGGAATTAGCAGCCATGTCCTGTAAGGAGCCATATCTGGTTATCCATAAGGACAGAGTAGTGTTACGTCCTCATCCAGCCTTTCTTCCTAAGGTGGTATCGAGTTTTCATTTGAACCAAGATGTGGTTCTTCCTTCTTTTTTCCCCAAGCCTACTTCGGTAGAGGAAAAGTTATTGCATTCTTTGGATGTAGTAAGAGCAGTTAAAGCTTATCTAAAAGCCACTGCTCAGATTCGCAGAACGGATACTTTGTTCATTCTGCCGGAAGGCCCCAAAAAGGGTCAGGCAGCGTCAAAATCTACTTTAGCCAAGTGGATTCGACAGGTCATAATACAAGCCTATAGCTTGAGAAGTAGACCGCCTCCGTTCAAAGTTAGGGCGCACTCCACGAGAGCAGTTGGAACTTCATGGGCAGTGCATCACCAGGCCTCCCTGGCTCAAATCTGTAAGGCCGCAACATGGTCTTCGGTACACACGTTTACTAGGTTCTACCAGGTGGACGTTAGAAGTCAGGAGGATGTCGCCTTTGGGCGCAGTGTGTTGCAGGCCGCAAAAGATCCTCATGTCTGATAGCGCTCAGCTTATATATGGTGTATCCCCCCCCTCATTTGGCATTGCTTTAGGACATCCCATTAGTAATGACTATGTCGCTCTGTGTCCCGTGATGTACGAGAAAGAAAATAGGATTTTTATAACAGCTTACCTGTAAAATCCTTTTCTTGGAGTACATCACGGGACACAGAGCTCCCGCCCCTCTTTGGGGACACTTATTGCTTTGCTACAAAACTGAGGTGCTCCCGGATGGGAGGGGCTTATATAGGGGAGGGTACTTCCGGTTTTGGAAGTTGCCAGTGCCAGCACCTGACGGTAACTATATAACCCATTAGTAATGACTATGTCGCTCTGTGTCCCGTGATGTACTCCAAGAAAAGGATTTTACAGGTAAGCTGTTATAAAAATCCTATTTTTTTTACTTTTTATTTTATTTTTATTTTTAGGGTGAGGTCTATCAGTTGAAATTTTGGCAACTATTCAAGCTCATTTACCAACTGCCCACACTCCCTTCACCGTATTAGTGTCTTTCTGGTCTATTCTCTTTTGGGCTAGGTGCTCTCAGATGTTCCAAGTCATGCCCATAAACAGTCCATTAAGCACAGCACTCATTATCAGTGCTGGCAAACAGGTATTCAGGGCCGGACTTGCCATTGGGCTTGACTGGGCTCAAGCCCATGGGCCCTGCCCAATAGGGGGGCCCACGCTTCCGCACATTAGCCCCTCTAAACTGGCATTTAAAGCTTGCCGGAATGCAGTCTGTGAGAGCTTCCCCTCGGTCCGGCACAGAAGAGAAGTCTTGTGGTGTTTAGCTCCTTACACTCTTCCTGATACTCCCCCGTGTGACTTAAGAAGACGTCACAAAAGGGGAGTGAAAGAAAACAGAAGCCGCAGACACAGCAACAAATGGTAACGGCGCATGCGCGAGATTACCGTCAGGGACACAGTAAGGGCGGAAGCAACATCATAATTTGAATCGCACAACAGCAGTACGAATGGCGCTTGAGATACCCGGAAATACAGAGAAAGAAACCATCCTAAAAAAAGGTATTTGCAGACCTCGTTTTTGGGGGAGAATATATATATATATATATATATATATATATATATATATATATATATATATATATACTCCCGTATATACTCGAGTAAAAGCCGAGTTTTTCAGCACATTTTTTGGTGCTAAAAATGCCCCCCTCGGCTTATACTCGCGTCACCTTTTTGCGCCAGATCTCCCAGACTTTGGGGACCCTGTACTGGCAGGCCGTAGGTCCCCTTGACCCCAATCTTGGTACACATGTAGCCCTATCTCTCCTCTATAAATGTGCAAAGTTGTTGTCTAGGAGACCTACGGCCAGGAAGCACCGATTTTTCAAATCCGGGCACCCCTTCCATAGACTCCCATGTCAAACGGTAATTTCTTCCGTGACTTTGTTCACCCGGTACTGGCTAGTCGTAGATCTCCTGGACCCGGAACTTGGCACACATGTAGCCCCATTTCCCCTCTACAAGTGTGCAAAGTTTGTTGTCTGGGGGACCTACGGCCGGGGAGCACCGATTTTTTTTTTCAAAGCCAGGCACCCCTTCCATAGACTCCCATGTTAAACGTCAGTCTAGTCATGGGCACAGTGAGGCATGGGCACAGTGAATTAGGTGCCTCGGCTTATATTCGGTTCGGCTTATACTCGAGTATGTACGGTATATGTATTGCATTGCGATGAGCTGTTAGAACTTAATTGAAAAACTGCAAAAATCGGCCAGGGTTTACTTCCTCTTAAATTTTTCATTGAATTGTTCTATGTAAAGTAATGTATAGAAGGTAGGGCCCGAAAGTGACTTCAAGCCCATGGGCCCCCACCACCCTAAGTCCTGCCCTGCAGGTAATGGTTATAGAACAGCAGTCGCTGAGTGGTTGGCCATTATGCCTTCCAGTACTAAGGTCATTGGTTCAAATCCCAACCATGACTATACCTGCATGGAAGTTTGCATGTTCTTCCTGTGCTTGTTTGGGTTTACTTGAGGTAATTCAGTTTCCTCCCTCACTTCAAAGACATGGTGGCAGGTTAAATGGCTCCTGATTTAAATTGTCCCTAGTACAGTATGTTTATGCATGCATGTGAGATGGGGACCTTAAATTTGTAGGCTTCTTAAGGTCAGGGACTGATGTGCAAGCTAAAATTAATCACATTAAATAGTCCCTAAAACATATTAATAGCTCCCCAATCGTTCCAGAAATCATTGCAAACACTTGCCTTATATCCTCCAGCTCATGTTGTGGCCGTATCCATCATATGTGTGGGCATGTGAAGCCCAGTTCCTTTTTCTTCCTGGTTTTAGGGAGAGGTGCATGCTGGGCGATTTTTAGGCACAAGTAATGCCCAGAGACTCCTGGGAAATGAGTGTCATCATTTCCCAGGAGGCAATGGGGTCTTAGGACAGGAAGTTAAAACACCTAGGACAAGGAACTAGGCAGATTACGAAATCGGCCTAGTAACAGCCAGATAAAAGTGAGTAAAAAATTATTATTTTATACATTTTTTTTTTTTTTACATTAAAGGCAAGCTGTTAATAGAAGGTTCATTTTTAGGGTGGAACTCCGCTTTAAAAATAAATTATTATCTGACCTAATTTCTTTTTCCTTTTGGATGGAGAAGGAAATGGTTAAAACCTTTTTTGTCTTTTTTTTTTTTTTTTCCATCTGTGTCCCATTGGGAATATTCTCCTCCCTTCCTGTCCTGCAAACACAAGAGACAATCTCCTGAAAATTAGGGTTGTCACTTGAACGAGTGTCCCCGATTAAAAGTTCTCCTGAACTTTTTCTTGTGACAACTTAACATTTTATAATTTTTCCTTTTAGTCTCGGTGATGAGGGTCTATCGGAAAAGGGTGAAGCTATAGGGGAGCAGTAGGACATGTACGCCTATGCAAATCTGGAAGAAATCTTGGAGGTGTTGGATTTTCTAGGCTTATTTAAATGATCGCAGGAAGTTTTTTCAAATCGGCTTCACTAGTTTGGTGAGGCAGGTACTCAATGAGTACCAGAATATGACTTCAATACGAAAGGTTTTAATGTCTCACAATTTGACCATCAGACAGGCAACGTATTCCAGGGGCAACAACACTCAAACATCCCCACTATGAGGGGTCCCCACTATCCCTGCTGAATGTATATTAATTTTATATATTTTATATTGTGGAGGATGCATAGGTGGCAACTCCTGAATTTGCTGTGACTGCCCTTCATCTTGGCGCTATGTCCTGCTGGCCATGTCCTGGTATCACACCGTCAACCTTAACAAAGTTACTGCACATGCTCAGTGACACAAAAAAGGCATTCTGGGGTCGTGAGTGGGTAGTCCCTGCATGTTTAAAGGCGATGTCTCTAAAGTGTTAATGATGGGTGATTTCCACATATTCATGGGCAGGGTCTGGGCAACCCATTAAGTGGGTGTGATTTGGATAAACTTGTGGGCAGGTGCAGTCTTTGTTCTCCACTGCCGGTGGAGCTTGTCTGCAGGTTTAATGCAGATGGGAGAGGAAGTGAAGAGAAACTCTGTTACTCTTTTGTCCATGGACCGACACAGCTTCTCTATTGACAAAGTGGGTATTATCCGTTAATTAGGAGTGACTAGGCAGAAAAACTTGTAAAAAGTGTTGCATCACACCTTCTACAGTACCGCCCAGGGGGCGGACCCTCTGGGTATACCCTCTCAGTCTGCATCTTCGCAGATCAGTTTTTTTCTGTCTAGCAAGGAGTAGGACATGGCTCCCTTCGGGCCCATTGGTCCGGGGAAAAAAGATATATATATATATATATCTGCCGGCAATATCTGCATACAGGGTGGACAAACATGGCCGCCGATCAGCTGATAGGGGCCAGTGGGTGTGGCCGAACCACAGGAAGATGGCCGCCGGGCAGTCACAAGAGGCCAAACTTGGCATGGACCACCTCAAAATGGCCGCCGACAGCATGGAGGAGGAAGGACACAAACACAGGTAAGAAAAAATGACATTTCTTTTAAATGTTAGTTACAGCCAGCCCCGCTCCAGTGGGACCCCCTAGGTGACCCCCAGCAACCTTTAGCTAGAAGCCCAGGGAGGAGGGAAAGGCAGGGAGAGAGGGAAGAAAGGGGCCACAACCACTTACTTGATCTCTCCAGGAATGTCCAGCTAAATCACCCAGCCGAGGCAGGGGAGTTTTACTTACCTATCCTGCATGTATTCTGCTGGAAGACATTCCAAACAGATCATCGTCCGCGCACGCTGTGATTGGACCCAGAAGGGACGATGCTGGCATGCTGTGATTGGACCCAGAAGGGACGATCATATGTATGCCCTGGAGCATGACGTTCACCGGACAGGCTGCTGCGACTCGGCCGTAAGGTCAGCCGAAGCTGAGCGGTCCGATGCAAGCCTTGGAGCGTAAGCTCACCGGCCAGGCTGCTGCGACTCGGCCGTAAGGTCAGCCGAAGCTGAGCGGTCCGATGCAGGCCCTGGAGCGTAAGCTCACCGGCCACCCGTGGAGCGACGGGCATGTCGTGGAAAACCCAGCGCGTAGCTAGGGTCGGCACACGCTCGATGGCCGAAACTGGGGAGACTACAAGGATCGAGGATCCAGCCTGTCACCCAGTCGGCAGTTGATCGAAGATCGCAGGAAACAACAAATGTAGCAAGCAGCCTGTCCGGTGAACGTCATGCTCCAGGGCATACATATGATCGTCCCTTCTGGGTCCAATCACAGCATGCCTGGCCAACAGTCACCTTCCGTGCGCGGACGATGATCTGTTTGGAATGTCTTCCAGCAGAATACATGCAGGATAGGTAAGTAAAACTCCCCTGCCTCGGCTGGGTGATTTAGCTGGACATTCCTGGAGAGATCAAGTAAGTGGTTGTGGCCCCTTTCTTCCCTCTCTCCCTGCCTTTCCCTCCTCCCTGGGCTTCTAGCTAAAGGTTGCTGGGGGTCACCTAGGGGGTCCCACTGGAGCGGGGCTGGCTGTAACTAACATTTAAAAGAAATGTCATTTTTTCTTACCTGTGTTTGTGTCCTTCCTCCTCCATGCTGTCGGCGGCCATTTTGAGGTGGTCCATGCCAAGTTTGGCCTCTTGTGACTGCCCGGCGGCCATCTTCCTGTGGTTCGGCCACACCCACTGGCCCCTATCAGCTGATCGGCGGCCATGTTTGTCCACCCTGTATGCAGATATTGCCGTTCGGCGGCCATCTTTTTGTGGTCTATGGCTGCTTGACCTCTATCTTCTGTCGGCGGCCATTTTCTTAGAGCCCACATTATCTTCCATACAGACGTTTTTGGCAACCATTTTTCGAGAGCCTCCGGCCTCTAGGGTGCATTACACTGGCGCGAAAATTCACACAGGAAGTGCTGATAAAAGAAGCAGACTGACACAGCAGCAGAGGGACAGCATCACAGGCGCAGCATAGCAGTACCTATCCAGGGTGGTGAGTCCTCTGGGTGACCCGGCCTCTCTGCAGCACAGGAGGGTGGCCTATTGATATCTTGCCTGGAGCCCTGTGAGTGTCAGCGTGTGGTCAGCATGGCATCTGAGACAGATGTCTTCTCCCCTGAAACACCAGATTTAGCAGCTGGTGCCCCTGAGGTGTCTATGAACGCTATGACTGCAATCCTAGAGGCGTTTGCTGCCAGGGTGGAAGCAGCACACGGGAATACAGGGGGTAGTAAACGCCCCATCCCCTGCAAGCTTCTGGGGATAATTCTGGTGCAGAACCAGGTCCAGCTACGGCTCGGGGCCCAGATTCTGATGCATCAGAGACTGCAGACCGTGACCGGACAGTGAGAATGACTCAAAGTCCAGGTCAGTACGCGAGACGGCTTTGGTATCTGACCTTATTACTGCAGTGCGGGATATGCTAAAATTGGAAAATACTGCAGAAGCAGCAGAGACTCCGGTCCACTTGGGTTTCATAGACCTGCCCGCACTGCTAAGGTGTTCCCTTGTGTGTCTTTTGATAAACTCTTCTACAAGGAATGGGAGAACCCACTGAGGGTCTTTACAGCCCCAAAGAGGTTTGCGGTACGGTACCCCTTTTGAGGAGAGTTTTCTGAAGAAATGGACCTCTCCCCCCTATAGTGGACCCTCCGGTGTCCAGACTTAATAGAGCCACCACAATTCCTGTAGAAGGGGCTCCTGTTTTCAAGGACCCTGTGGATAAGAAGGCTGAAGCACTCGCTTGCTACCTATACTCAGTGGTAGGCTCGGCAGTACGCCCGGCATTGGCGGGGGCCCTAGTGTCTCACACACTTACTGAATGGGCAAGATTGCTACTCCAGGGGTTAAGGAGTGAGATGCTCCTCCTGATGAGATAACATTGGCCGACCTGTTGGTCCAGGGCCTTAGGTTTGTCTGCGAGTCAGACATGAATACTATTCCCCTGCTGTCTAAAACTTCGGTTTATGCAGTAGCAATACGCCGCCTGATCTGGCTAAAAGGCTGGTCTGCGGACCAGACTTCCAAGAAAGCCCTGTTGGATCTGCCTTTTAAGGGCGACAGACTTTTTTTGGGGCTTCTCTGGATGACATCATCAAGGATGCCACAGGAAGTAAAAGCACTTTGCTTCCCCAAATTAGCAAGGGTAAGGGGCCACGCCAAGGGCAAGGGCCCTCCTTTACTGCACACAAGTGGTTTTTTCGTCCCCCTAGGGCGACAGGGAAAAGACCCCAGGCCGATAAAGCGCCTGCCCAAGGACAAAAGCGTCCCTGGTCCCGCATACCCAATAAGCCTGCGGACAAATTTGCGTCCGCATGAAGGTCCACCCCCACCCAGCGATTTGCTGTCGGGAAGGACCACTACCAGTTTGTGGCCCTCCCGTTGGGCCTTGCCTCAGCACCCAGGACGTTCACCAAGGTGCTCGCTCCGATTCTGGCACTTCTAAGACAGCGGGGTATCGCTATCACAGGCTACTTATACGCCCTTCTGCTGAAGGCCCCTTCAAGCTCAGAATTAGAGGTAAGCGTGTCCATTACCTGTCAGACTCTTCGAGACTGTGGTTGGATACTAAACACGCAAAAGTCAGTATTGGTGCCCACTCAACGCCTAGGGTACCTGGGGTTGATTCTGGATTCTTCAGAGGCAAAGGTATTCCTCCCTGTGGAGAAGTTGCAGACCCTCCGGGCTGCAGTACGGCAGCTGACTTCCAGGAATTGGTCGTCACTCCGTTTTTTGCATGCGAGTGTTGGGCCTCAGGGTAGCCTCCTTCGAGGCGGTTCCATATGCTCAAGACCACACTCGAGTGTTACAGGAAGTTCTGTCCAGATGGAACAGATGTCCATCATCTCTGGATTATCAAATCCGAGTGAGCCACATAGTCAGGAGATCCCTGGTATGGTGGCTGACAGCACCGGCTCTAATGGCCGGGAAGTAATTTCTTCCGGTTTACTGGATAGTGATCACGACGGACGCCAGCCTTACAGGTTGGGGGGGAGTCTGGGGTGTTCAGTCGGCGCAAGGTCGCTGGACCGCAGAGGAAGCCCTCCTGCCGATCAATGTCCTGGTAATCCGGGCGATCAGGCTGTGCCTCTTCAAATGGTCTCAGAGGCTGCAAGGGCGTCCAGTCAGGATCCAGTCAGACAACGCCACAGCAGTGGCATATGTCAATCATCAAGGAGGAACAAGAAGCTCAGCAGCAACATCGGAGATCGCTCGCATCCTGAAGTGGGCAGAGAGGAGCGTACCGGCACTGTCGGCCGTGTACATTCCGGGTGTGGAAAACTGGCAGGCGGACTACCTGAGCCGCCAGATGCTGGACCAGGGAGAAGGGTCCTTACACCCGGAGGTGTTCCAACTCCTCTGCCAAAGATGGGGCACACCAGACATAGATCTTCTGGCTTCCCGACTCAATCGGAAGGTATTGAGATTTGTGGCCCGGTCAAGAGACCCATGGGCAGACGCAACGGACGCGTTGGTAGCATCGTGGGGTCAGTATCGGCTAATCTATGCCTTCCCTCCCTTAAGGCTTCTTCCTCTTCTGCTCCGCAGAGTGGAGGCAGAGGGAATTCCAATGATCCTAATCGCTCCAGATTGGCCTCAGCGTCCTTGGTACGCCGATCTAGTACGTCTGGTAGCAGACGTCCCCTGGCGCCTACCACTACGGAAGGACCTGCTATCGCTAGGTCCCATATTCCATCCTGCTTTACAGTCATTGGCTTTAACGGCATGGCTGTTGAGAACCAGGTACTGAGAGATCGGGGCCTGTCAGACTCAGTAATCTCTACTATGAGAAGTGCTCGAAAACCGTCCTCTAGGAAGGTCTATCACCGCACTTGGAGGGCCTACATCTCCATGTGTGAGGAAATGAAATGGCATCCGCATACCTATTTGGTTTCCAGAATCCTGCTGTTTTTACAGCATGGGGTGGACCAAGGGCTTGCCCTAAGTACGATTTAAGGGACAGATATCTGCCCTGGCTGTCTTTTTTTCAGCTACCCCTGGCGACTCACTCTCTCGTGAGTACATTTGTGCAGGGGGTCCGACATGTGGCCCCTCCAGTCCGTCCCTTGTTACCTCCGTGGGACTTGAACCTGGTCCTCTCGGTGCTTCAGAAGGCACCGTTTGAGAATATTAGAGATCTTCCCCTGTTGACACTTTCTCAGTGGTCTTTTTGGTGGCTGTTACGTCAGTTAGACGAGTCTCTGAGCTGGCAGCCTTGTCCTGCAAGGCTCCCTATTTGATTTTCCACAAGGATAAGGTGGTGCTGCGGCCGCAGCCTTCCTTTCTTCCGAAAGTCGTTTCGGCTTTTCATCTCAACGAAGACATTGTACTTCCATCCTTGTGTCCTCAGCCGTCGAATCCTAAGGAGTCGGCGTTTCATTCCTTGGACGTTGTCCGAGCTTTGAGAGTATACATATCTGCTACTTCCCTGTTCCGGAAGTCAGACTCACTGTTTGTTTCGGTGGCTGGTCCCAAGAAGGGCCAAGCAGTCTCATCGGCCACCATCTCTAGGTGGATCCGACAGATAGTAATCCAGGCTTACGCCTTAAAGGGTCAGGCGCCCCCCTTTCCTGTCACGGCGCATTCGGCCAGGGCAATAGGTGCCTCTTGGGCTTTCCGACATCAAGCGTCTGTTTCCCAATTATGTAAAGCGGCGACTTGGTCATCCGCTCACACTTTCACAAAATTCTACAAAATTGATGTAGGTGCATCTTCGGTTGCCTCTTTCGGCCGCAAGGTTTTGCAAGCGGCTGTTTAGAGTTGCAACTCCTCTGTTGGAGGAGTGCTGTTTTGTGTTTGGGGTGAAGTTTATTTTTATGCTGTTACCACCCCTCGTTTTTTTCTCTGA
The DNA here is from genome assembly GCA_029206835.1 of Rana muscosa. Taxonomy (NCBI): domain Eukaryota; kingdom Metazoa; phylum Chordata; class Amphibia; order Anura; family Ranidae; genus Rana; species Rana muscosa. Next base: position 198,428,074 of record CM055119.1, read on the forward strand.
CACTGCTTTGGGACGTCCCACTTTGTCAATAGAGAAGCTGTGTCGGTCCATGGACGAAAGAGTAAATAGGATTTTTTACTCACCGTAAAATCCTTTTCTCTGAGTCCATGGACCGACACAGCACCCACCCCTCCTTTTAAGTTTGTACTGCTTTTTGACGAACTGATCTGCGAAGATGCAGACTGAGAGGGTATACCCAGAGGGTCCGCCCCCTGGGCGGTACTGTAGAAGGTGTGATGCAACACTTTTTACAAGTTTTTCTGCCTAGTCACTCCTAATTAACAGATAATACCCACTTTGTCAATAGAGAAGCTGTGTCGGTCCATGGACTCAGAGAAAAGGATTTTACGGTGAGTAAAAAATCCTGTTTTCTCTGATTTCCTCAGTCACGCGGGCAGTCATTCGGTTGGATGCACATGCCCCATGTGATCCTGTCAACCATCTTAGGCTAGGCAGAGTCCCTTGGTTTGGCGAGCTTTATGCGAGTGGCCAAGTTAGGGACAGGATCCTCTTCTGACTGGGAAAGTTGCAGCAATAGGGAAAGGTTTAGGTGGAGTAGGGAAAGGGCATGGGCTACATTTACCTCTTCAGGAAGCTTCCCATTTTGGGTTGTATTGGCCAGGCCACACTTCACTCCTTGTGGCAGAAGCTGTCTGCATTCCTGAGTCTTCTAACCGCTACTAATTTGCTGAACGGTTGGAAGTGGCACCGGATGGGTCGTCCTCCCGCCGGACCTGTTTTGTGCTCTTGACTTACTGTTTTAATATTACGTTCTTTGCAAATTGGAACTTGGAGTGGACTCTTCAAATTCTGATCTGATGGATGAAAAGCATTTGTTGCATGTGGGTAGGTCGGCTATAGGGAGGGTGTCTGTAATGAATCTGAATCCTCGCTGGCTTCACCACAGTATAATAAAGCCAATTCACTATTCCGCATCTGCCTGGCCAGAGTACTTTTCCGTGTTACCCCGAGACAGATGTAGCTAATTGAAGACCTTAAGGAAATCGCCTTGCCTTTGGATGTGTAACACAGTAAATTTTCGGAGCAAAGTTCCCGCCAGCTGCTTCATTTCAGATGTGTGGCAAAGGCGAGGGACGTGAAGCGGAATCGGCAGGGAACGTAATAGGATTTCAGTTTACGTTTCTCACTTTTGACATGTGCTTGGTATCCCTGTGAATTCTTTTCCTAATGTACCGTCCACAAGTCCGGGCACCTCTACTGCAGTGTAACCTTCAACACATTGCTTTGCTCTGATTTTTATACAAAGGCGTCTGCGAGATCCCCTGTATATTCCGAACCTGTCCCAGTATCGGGTTAATCCAGGTGTACAGTCGCCTCTGGAGACTCTTCAGATAGACTGCAACAACGCACATTGCCGGGTTACTTTGTGAATTGGATGCTTGGTGCTGGTGATGATCTGGATAGTTCTGTGTGGACATGGATAGGCTGTTAAACAGCATTGCATTTTGCATAATACGGAGTATATAGACCTGAATAGAGGCAACTAATTTTAATCTTGTAGAAAGCAGATCATTGATTTTTTTTCATATATTTATATGCAGGAATTAAAAACAATTTATAGGAAAATTACGCTAATTTTAAAATAATAACACAAAATGTTGTTTTTTAATATGCAGCTACAATATAAGATGTGTTGTGTGTAATCTTTTTTTACTCTCTATACATAGAACACGACACCCCCCCAACATGACCCACCACTGGACATGATCATAATACAATTTTATTACACTTTATACATGGAACACTACACCCCCCAACATGACCATCATACAATTCTATTACACTCTCTATACATAGAACACTACACCCCCCAACATGACTCGCCACTGGACATGATCATAATTCAATTCTATTATACGCTATACATAGAACACTACACCTCCCAACATGACCCACCACTGGACATGATCATAATACAATTCTATTGCACTTTATACATAGAACATTACACCTCCCAACATAACCCACCACTGGACATGATCATAATTCAATTCTATTATACGCTATACATAGAACACTACACCTCTAACATGACCCACCACTGCACATGATGAAAATACAATTCTATTACACTCTATACGTAGAACACTACACCTCCCAACATGACCATCATACAATTCTATTACACTCTATACATAGAACACTACAACCCCAACATGAGACACCACTGGACATGATCATAATACAATTCTATTACACTCTATACATAGAACACTACACCTCCCAACATGACCCACCACTGGACATGATCATAATACAATTTTATTACACTTTATACATGGAACACTACACCCCCCTTACTTGGCCAACCACTAGATGCACAATACTTTTATTACAATTTGTTGGATTTGGTGGTCTAGGGTGAGGTGTTGTGTATCCAGTATGACGGCCTAGCAGAAATGCTGCTTCTTCCTTGAGGTGTGCTGGCTGCCAAATTTTCGTTGAACCGAGGAATCCGTTTGACTGTCTTTTGCCAGAGGGGCGTGGAGCACCTTGCGGGGCCCTCCAGCAGTGATGACATGAAAGCAGCTGTTTGTCTTTGGCAGCTTCAGATCAAGTTACCGAAGGTGTGGGCTTTCTTTAATTATTTACCTGGCAGCAGCCTTGCACTGTGAGAGCTATAGAGACAAAACATGCAGACAAAAGGGGGGACTGCATCCTGCACCTCATCAGGGCAGTGCTTTGAATTCTATGCATTTTTTTCCGTTCTGATTTCCGCACAGATTAATACTTTCTTAAAATCCCACAATGTACCACTATAATAGCAACTCTATCATTTTTACAATAGCAATGTGTGGTGGGTGGGGGGTGGGAGGCGTTTGGTAGCTTGAGAGGAGAGGATGCACACAAAGACCAAATATGCAGCAAAGTGCATTAACACAAATGTTCCATCACGGTGGCAACAGGGTCTGTGTAACACGGCAAAACCTGACACAGTAGTCCTTTACAGAATGTCTGAGAAAATAAACAATCTCAGTATTAAAAAAGATACTGTGAATGGCTTATGATGTCCAAAAACATCTAATGGTGGTGGCTGGAAGGTGGTCTGGCAACAAGGAACCTGAAGGTGGGAAGAGTTCCTAGCTGGTGGCACAGATGTGCAGTCCCTACTCTGTTCCTACTTTACTAAAACCTCTCCCTATACTAGCCACACTGTTCCTAACCAGTGGCTTCCTGACCCTGATCTAGCAGCTTCACAAATGCATGCCAATTGCAGTGGGACAGTGCTCTTTATTAGCATTGCCCACACTAAAAATGGCCGCCCATGTCATCCAGACCTGCTCTCCTGATGATGCCTACGAAGGTCTCAGAGGAACAAGAGTTCCCTCTGTCCTCTCTGTATGGCAGCTGTTGTAATGGTGCCACCTCTGCAGGGAGGCTGAACTACACCTGCCTACAAGAGTTTTTATTGGTTTTCAGATCAGGGGATAAGAAGACGGTTGCACACGCTGCAGAATGACAGTAATGTAATGGGAGGGGGCCATCCAGCACACATCAGTAACCCAGAGTGCTCTTGGATAGAGGGATAATGGGGTTTTATCCACAGGTGGGAAGCCATAGCGTGGCAGTTTTATGTTAGTTTTGAAGATGGATTAGAACCTTTGCCAGTTTGTATTGCTGTCTGTGTCCCCATTAGGGAGATTCAACCCCTCTCTATTTGTCCTGTTTACCAATATTATTGAAAGTGAAAGTAAAAAAAAAAATCCCCAAATTTTGGGTTGTCCCCAGAGTTGTAATAGAGGGAAACTCTTCCAATGGGGACACACATTCTGGTAACCTGGGGGGATTCTCTTATTTGCAGGGATTTCCTCTCCCTTCCTGTTTGGCTATTGGACAGGAATTGAAGGTAAGCCTTCCCCAATGGGACACAGATGGCAAAAATAAACTTTACAGGGTTTTATCCCTCCTTAACTCTATCCAAAATGGGGTAAAAAACAACAACGTTTTGCCATTATTGTTGTTGGCGTCTTCGCCTTCCTGTCCTAATGATGACCACACCCATTATTTCCTATAGGGGTGTTAAAAAGACTGGAAGGTATGGAATATTTGTCCAATGGAGTTGCAGCAAAATTAAAAACCCAACAGAAATTGTAATTTTTCTCCTGTGGAAATAAATGGTTGGACTTCGGCTTTAATTTTTAAGGAAACTAACACATTTGCTTTAAAGACTTCTTAAAGATGGCTGTATGATCCAACAAAATCCTTAATATTGACCTAAAGTCTGTCTTTTTACCTAAACCAATGGTAAAAGTTGTGTCATGCTTACCTGTCAACGACTCCTGAAATCCGAACACAGCCGTGTGTGGTGGGTCAGCTGGGAGCTGTCAGAAGGTGAATTTCAAGCTGAGTCAGCTGGTCAATGGGTCTGACTGAACACCGCTCCTGCCCCTTTCCAAGATCTAAATGTCCCATTTCCAGGGCTAAGTTTGGATGCTGTGACCTCAAGATGGCCTGAACTTGTTGACAGGCATGACACAAACTCAGTTTAGTTAAAGGACAGCAGGAGGGTGTACAGTATATTGCCATTATGTTGAACTTTAGGTCCATTTGACCACTTCCATTAGAGCTTTTAGGATATCAGTAGGGATAAAGGAAAACTATTAAGTTATATTTTGTAAACTTGCTTGACTTCCTAGGTCTAACAAAGGAGGGGATATGGGGTAGAACTACACTTGTTGAGCAAAGGTTGTTCTAGACTTGGTTGAACATTGGCTTGTGCATTGGCCATTACTGACTTTTTTGAGGCTACTGGACACCCATGTGAGTAGCTTTCATAGTCCATGCTGCCACAACCAAGTAGGGTGTTGCGTGTGTCAGTCTGCATTGCTATAGATCACATAGTCAAACGCAGTGGCCGCCGGTGTTAATTTTTTTGGAGGGGGCGGCAAATAGTACCACCCCCCCCCGGTGGGTGGACGGTCGGGTCAGATGCACTTGCCCGGCGGCTTCCCTTGCTCCTCGGTGGTGGCGCTCCCTTCCCCTGTTCTCCATAGGCATCGGTGGCTTCCGTTTCTTCCCTCCTCGGCGGCCAATTGGGACTCTTCTCTTTTCTGCCAGTCGGGAAACGGGTCTTAGACCTGCTTCTGATTGACCGGGTTGAGGATCAGTGTTACAACAGCGAATGCGCTCTGAGCCCACCCTATTTATTTTATGGCATTGCAAACACGTTCTACGTTTTGCTGTGATTCTGGAATCGCAGGCATAACGCTTAGGCGTGAATGGAGCCTAAGTGTTGGATTTTTGGATTTATGTCCACTTTTTTAGTGTTGGAGTTTTGGATTCGGGTCCTTTTTTAGTCTTGGATTTTTAGATTCAGGTCCACTTTTAGTGTTGGGTTCGGGTCCTCGTCTAGTGCTGGGTTCGGGTCCTCGTCTAGTGTTGGGTTCGGGTCCTCGTCTAGTGTTGGGTTCGGGTCCTCGTCTAGTGTTGGGTTCGGGTCCTCGTCTAGTGTTGGGTTCGGGTCCTCGTCTAGTGTTGGGTTCGGGTCCTCGTCTAGTGTTGGGTTCGGGTCCCCGTCTAGTGTTGGGTTCGGGTCCCCGTCTAGTGTTGGGTTCGGGTCCTCGTCTAGTGTTGGGTTCGGGTCCTCGTCTAGTGTTGGGTTCGGGTCCTCGTCTAGTGTTGGGTTCGGGTCCTCGTCTAGTGTTGGGTTCGGGTCCTCGTCTAGTGTTGGGTTCGGGTCCTCGTCTAGTGTTGGGTTCGGGTCCTCGTCTAGTGTTGGGTTCGGGTCCTCGTCTAGTGTTGGGTTCGGGTCCTCGTCTAGTGTTGGGTTCGGGTCCTCGTCTAGTGTTGGGTTCGGGTCCTCGTCTAGTGTTGGGTTCGGGTCCTCGTCTAGTGTTGGGTTCGGGTCCTCGTCTAGTGTTGGGTTCGGGTCCTCGTCTAGTGTTGGGTTCGGGTCCCCGTCTAGTGTTGGGTTCGGGTCCCCGTCTAGTGTTGGGTTCGGGTCCCCGTCTAGTGTTGGGTTCGGGTCCCCGTCTAGTGTTGGGGTCCCCGTCTAGTGTTGGGTTGGGGTCCCCGTCTAGTGTTGGGGTCCCCGTCTAGTGTAGGGTTGGGGTCCCCGTCTAGTGTTGGGGTCCCCGTCTAGTGTTGGGGTCCCCGTCTAGTGTTGGGGTCCCCGTCTAGTGTTGGGGTCCCCGTCTAGTGTTGGGGTCCCCGTCTAGTGTTGGGGTCCCCGTCTAGTGTTGGGGTCCCCGTCTAGTGTTGGGTTGGGGTCCCCGTCTAGTGTTGGGGTCCCCGTCTAGTGTAGGGTTGGGGTCCCCGTCTAGTGTTGGGGTCCCCGTCTAGTGTTGGGGTCCCCGTCTAGTGTTGGGGTCCCCGTCTAGTGTTGGGGTCCCTGTCTAGTGTTGGGGTCCCCATCTAGTGTTGGGTTGGGGTCCCCGTCTAGTGTTGGGTTGGGGTCCCCGTCTAGTGTTGGGTTGGGGTCCCCGTCTAGTGTTGGGTTGGGGTCCCCGTCTAGTGTTGGGTTGGGGTCCCCGTCTAGTCTAGTGTTGGGGCCCCCGTCTAGTCTAGTGTTGGGGTCCCCGTCTAGTCTAGTGTTGGGGTCCCCGTCTAGTCTAGTGTTGGGTTCCCCGTCTAGTCTAGTGTTG